>CM067365.1:68288746-68291246 GCA_034401795.1 Chaetoderma sp. LZ-2023a
ATTTTTCGCATACGATGTCTAGATGGCGTTGCCGTTAGTTAGTTTTGAGAGATCATGGTTGAAGTTGGATTTGTTGTTTTGTAGATGAGGCATATTTGATCAATCCGTAATCGAGCAATCATTGGTTTGTCGTCAGAATAAACCTTTCCAGCTATGCTACGCCCATCTCTATCTAAGCTCCACCCACACTTCACCGTGTTAAGAGTGATCGATCCCCGAATGCCCTAGCTATCGATTTCCTGAGAACCATACAGGTAAGCTGTTGGGTAGTTTGTAATTAATTTCACTGGGTTTCAAAATATTCAACAGAATATTTATTAAATGGTAACCACATACAATTCGTACAACAACGCATCGTCCGTCTTCAAATATGCGTTCGTGGCGTAAATAATGACGTCTCTCATTATGATGTCATTCTACATATCACGTGGTTGATGAAGACGTCATATGATTGATGGATACAGTGGCAAGGTGAATTACGGTCTCGCGAGTTCTGGAGTAATGTCTTTGCATAGATCTAGCACCGGGTGTAGCTAAACTGATTAAACATTGCTTTCGTGGTTTTAATTTTCTTGTCGGTTGTGTGTTCTGTCTATGTTGTTCGATGACGATATGGGTGCCCAAAGCCTGTGTTTGTTGGAAGTAAACCTTAAGTGTAAATAAAGGCAGTTATTTCATGTCAATTACTGTTGTGCTGTCCCATTCCATATGAACCAATACACGAATCACTCCGTGTTTGTTTGTCTGTTCAATTTAGTTTTCCGAGTTTGGAGTTGAATTCACCACATGAAGAGTGGCCATAATACTGGGATAATGTTGATTGTCGTGCGGAAATTTTCATTATAGAAGGAATCGAGTATTGAAGGAGCAATATGTGATATCTCAGCAGCTGGGTCATATGCATCCACAATGTGACATTCTGTTGGAATGTGGTTTATCATTGGCATGCCTAGGTCAACAATTGCAATGTGTTCACTGATGTATGCAAAGCTGAAGGCATGGGCCTTCAGTCGTGGGCCAGTTACAAAACCTAGGCCTCGGCGATTGGCTTCCTTCTGCTCGAGTTAAATAAAACAGCCGTGCTTAGACATGAAATAGAGCATCTTAAACCGTATTATATATGTTATAAGATAATGGCAGAATCTAGTTTTAGCCATGCCCCGCCCAACTTTAGCTAATACACACAGACACATTTCTCGTGTTGGGATCGACTGATTCTTGAACTCCCTGTCTATCAATTTCCAGAAAAGCTTAGAGGTAAGCTGTTGAAAGCTTTTGAATCCAATTTGACTGGAAGCTGTTGCTTTCATAACCCAGTGAAATTAGTTTCAAAGTATCCAAGAACAAGTTTATTAAATAGT
The DNA here is from genome assembly GCA_034401795.1 of Chaetoderma sp. LZ-2023a. Classification (NCBI taxonomy): domain Eukaryota; kingdom Metazoa; phylum Mollusca; class Caudofoveata; order Chaetodermatida; family Chaetodermatidae; genus Chaetoderma; species Chaetoderma sp. LZ-2023a. The sequence goes on from CM067365.1 coordinate 68,290,108, forward strand.
AAAGACGTACAATTCGTACAACAACGCTTAGTCTGTCATCAATTAAGCCTTCATGACGAACCTAGCAGCTACGCCATTCATAGCGTCATTTATTAATGACGTCATGATGCACGGCACGTAGTTGATTATGACGTCATATAATTGATGGTTAAACTTTAAAGGTCTGTTATTTTTCCCAAGTTCTTGATCAAATATCTCAAAACACTGCCATCAGTTGCCACGAAGATGGAGAATACTAGTTGTGGACGCGCTGCGGCTGTATTTCCTAAATCAGCATAATGCATACGGATCATGAACGGGCGTCTCAAACCAGAATAAGAAATCAATATATTTGCTTTGACACACATCTGTGGACATGATTGCGGGATGTAGAAATTGTTTGAGTGTAGCTTTCTATGTCCCGGAGAGGTAACTAATATTTCTTTATTATGAATCATCCTGGGAGCGGCATTTTTAGAAATATACAACCTATTTCCTGATTTCTCATCCCAACAGGTTTGACCAATCAGCTTCATCGTCTCACATAATTAGCAAGCAGCTGACATAAAATGTGAAATTGTAGGCATAACATTCACGGCCAAATAGAATCATTTATGACGTAGTGATTATCACGTCATCCTACACGCCGCATAGCTGATTATGACGTCATATGACATCAGATGATAGGTGAATACTCTGGAAAGGTGAATTGCTTTAGTAGAGCACGAAAAACGAGGGACACTATTCGCTATTTACCTACAGATAGATCATAAAAGATATGACGCAGGTTATGAAAAGTCCTCATCTTGGTTCTCTGTACATATTAACACCACCTGGACAGAATTATTATTCATATTTGAAAATGAGATCATGAACGTGAAAGTGTTTTGCAAAATAGACTTTGTTCATGATGAGTTTATTTGCAGACACCTTACTGACCATCCACTGTTATCATAATGAGCATGGGCCCATCTTTAACTATTAATAGTCCGACACGTTGTACGAATTGTATGTCTCTACTATTTAATAAACATGATGTTGACTATTTTGAAACTAATTTGACTGGACGCTGTTGTTGCCATAGGCAGCAACCGCGCCCAGTCAAATTAGTTCCAAAATAGGCAATAGCTTAATTACCTGCATAGGTTTCTGGAAAGTGA
>CM067365.1:68296246-68391246 GCA_034401795.1 Chaetoderma sp. LZ-2023a
TCATATGTATAATGAGATTGACGTCCGACAGGTAGACATCATTGTTTATTATCAGAATAACACTGATTTATTTTATTGCCACTTTTTTATTATTATGTCCATCCATCGGCGTGTTAATATATTTTACTAATAAGCCATATACCCATGTATATAAATATATAGCTTAGCTAGAGATGGGCGGAGAATAGCTATACCTGGATTCCTCAGTTACAATGCGTTATTGTTCCTCAGAGAGGTGATTTTTTCCAAGTTTATTCAGTAACTTGTTACGAAGTTTACGAAACATATTTTCATGAAATATACAGAAAAGGGCGGTTACATATGCTATATACATAATTAAACCTTATACTTTCAATGAACCGTCTCTTCGACAAGGTGTAGGCCTAATGCTGGTGTTGCGGTGTGTGTCTATAGATATAGCGCTTATATAAATGATGATGATGATGATGATGATGATGATGATGATGATGATGATGATGATAATGATGGTGGTGGTGGTGGTGGTGCTGGTTGTGCTGGTGGTGTGATGTTGGTGGTGGTGATGAAGCTGATGATGATGATGATGATGATGATGATGATGATGATGATGATAATAATGATGATGATGATGATGATGGTGGTGGTGGTGGTGATGATGATGATGGTGATGATGATGATGATGGTGGTGATGGTGGTGGTGAGTCACAGACACATATTTGAAGACGGTCTATGAGTTGTTGTACAAATAAATTGTTTGCTTTTACTATTTAATACATATTCTGTTGAATATTTTGAAACTAATTTGACTGGACGCTGTTCCTGCCAATTTTCAACAGCTTCCCTGTATAGTTTTCGGGAAATTGATAGCTAGGGCATTCGGGGATCGATCAATCTCAACACGGCGAGGTGTGGGTGGAGCTTAGCTAGAGATGGCCGGGGCATAGGTAAAACCGGAAAGGTCCATTGTGTTTTTCGCACATTGCAGGAATGTAGAACTTGCTAAGTTCAGGGGTTATATTAGTACACTGTAACTCGTCCGATAATGCAAATTCCAACACAATTATCTCATTTCCTAAAATGTACTAAATATGAAGCATCACACACACACCCTCCTCCCACCCCACCAACCCCACCACCACCACCCACCAAACCCCGTCCAAATAAACCTAATTTTCTAAAGGATGATAAATGGCTCAGGGACAGTTTTAATATTAAGCAATTTCATAATTCTTGATTTATGTTAGAATTTCGTATTATTCACAATAATGATTTATGGATCTTCTTCTGCATCGTTAGTTCTCTGACTTACACTGGTACATTGGTCGATTTCAGGTTTTCAATCCATCATTTTCCCTTGTCTAACCAACAGATGAATCCAGTCTATCGATCAATCATATGACGTCATAATCAACTACGTTACATGTAGGCTGACATCGCAATCAATTACGCCATTAATGACGTGATTAAGTCCGTCATAAACGCTAAGTAGTCCGGCAAGATTTACGAATTGTCTTTACCATCGAACGAAGATTATGTTGAATATTATGAAACTATAATTTGACTCGGAGCTGGAACATTCAACAGCTTACCTGAATAGTCTTCTGGAAAATGCTATTCAAGAAATGCAGGGATCGATCGATCCCAACGTGGGCAAAACTTGAGCGGACCTTAACTAGAGATGGAGGGGCATAGCTAAAACTGTATGCATCCATTATATAGACACCGGCCAGTCATCTATCTTCAGAACAGAAACGTGCATTTCAAGTCACGATCCCCTTGGCCAATTAACCTTTCTATTTTTAGCTATGCGACGCCAATCTCTAGCTAAGCTCCGCCCACACCTCGCTCATGTTGGGATCGATCGATCTCTGAGCTCCCTGACTATCACTTTCCAGAAAACTATACAGGTAAGCTGCTGAATATTTTGAATCTAATTTGACAGGGCGCTGTTACTGTCTATGGCATGTTTATTAAATAGTAGAAACATACGATTCTCCATATAGAATCATTTATGGCGTTATGACGTCAGGATACACGCTGCTTAGCTGATTATGACGTCATATGAGGTCATATCCTTACTCTGGAAAGGTCCATTTAGAGATTCCAATATAATTTAAGAAACACGTTTATGAATTCTTTGAAATTAATTTGAAATCAATTTCCTAATTAATCTGACGGCGGTTCAAATGTTGACCATTGGTCATTATAGTGTGATGGACCTAGTGAAGATATAATGGGTTGATCAGTATAATACCGATGTCAACATTTATCCATCATATTCTCTCCCGATACTATCACAATGGCAGCTAGATGGCTATAACTGACATGGGCGAGGGCCATTTGAACCGATCCATGCATTCCAGTGGTAAATTTACAAAAATAGTCATCTCATGGCCTGTAAATTGGAACCCACCAAGAATACACTTGAATTTCCTTAAGCATTACCCATTTTATGGTTAGCCAGTCCTAATGGTTTCCGCCGTGGTCTTGAGGAATGTCGAATTGCAGGACAACAGAAAGCAATTTTTGGTAAATTTGAATTGTAAATTTCCAAAAAACTCTTATCAAGATTCATGCGAGAAAATCTCTCCGCCACCTCTCTCTCTCTCTCTCTCTCTCTCTTTCTCTCTCTCTCTCTCTCTCTCTCTCTCTCTCTCTCTATCTCTCAGCATCTCCTTTCTCCATGTCCCTCTTCCATCTATATCATCTCGTTTTAGTCTCACGAATAAAAGTGATGTATGTGTTTCTATTCTGATCTCATCACCTACACCACTGCCCATTACGATACTCGCTAATCAGAAATGTCTTCAAGATATCTGTAATTTAATCTGATTTGGACCTCGTACTCTCTCTTAGAATGACTGTGTCCAAGTTCCTGAGTAAACATGGCATGATAAACCGTAAATGACAAGAAATCAAAGGCCGGTAATTAACCCGTTTCTGTCCAAATAATAACGGAGTTTTATTTCCACAGAAATGCGTGTCAAGCCTGCAAAATACTTTGAAAACGGTATAACTGAACGCTGTTGTTGCATGAACGCATCAACAGCTGTCTGTCAAATTGTTTTCAGAGTAATCTCATGGCAGTAAAACTGTCCCATAGGCGAAACATTTGTGGCATGCAATGCGAAGTCGGCTAAGATCATTAGAAGCTCTATAACGATTACTTAAGACCATACGTCATTACTGATAAGAGGAGAATTTATATAATCTGGCAACACAATTACGATGTGCCATTTCCTTGTAACGATATAGACAATTAAAGGTACACCATCAATCAATGGACCTTTCCAGTTTTAGCTACGCTCCGCCCATCTCTCTCTCTCTCTCTCTCTCTCTCTCTCGCTCTCTCTCTCTCTCTCTCTCTCTCTCTCTCTGTCTCTCTCTCTCTCTCCCACACCACGCTCGTGTTGGGATCGATCGATCTCAGACCTACCTGACTATCAATTTCCAGAAAACTATACAGGTAAGCTGTTGGATATTTTGAAACTAACTTGACTGGCGCCTATGGCAGCAAAAGCGCCTAGTAAAATTAGTTTTAAAATATTCAACATCATGTTTCTTAAATAACAAAGACATACAATTCGTACAACTTGTCGAACTATTACGTGTTAAAGACGGATTTTTCGAATCAGTCATGACGTCATCATTATGGTGTCAGCATACACGTCACTTAGTTGATTATGACGTGATATGATGGATGGATAAACTGGAAAGGTGAATTGAAACTTGAGTAATGTAAGCACGAGTAAATACGAGTAAATACCAAGACAGATAGCACGTTGTATATATCCAACATAGATAAGAAGAGAGTGGATGAGGTATGAGGGGTATGAGGGAGGGAGAGAATGGCACGGGAAGATATTGGATGCCGGGTGAATGGTGAGAGGGGGTGGGAGGGGGGGGGGGGTTGTAAGTGGAAAGAATAATTAAGTTAGCTTAATCTCATTATGTTCTCACATTAGTTATAGCGTACTGCACATCGAACAAACCCGCCTCGCGTTTAAATTGGAATCATAGACCCCCTCCGGCATGTATGTATGGTCACTGTATTCGATGTCAACGTAATAGTCGAAACATCATGCAGCTGCAATAATTGCTTCTTCGCTTTTGCCCACTGTGCCTTGTCCTCAGCCGAAATCCTTAACTCCTCAGGTCCATTCTTGACTTGAGTGTACCGAGTCCTGCTTTCTTGAGGTCACCTCGTAGCACGCTTAGCATATTTATGCAATGACGTCCTGTCCTGCCCCCCCCCCCTCACCCCCCCCCCCCCCTCTAGTACTTGATAAAATGAATCGACCCGACGTACCGTTTCCGAAAATATAATTGCAACCTCTGTAATAAAAATTAAAAGTCGAAATATTCGTTATTGAAAAATCTGATACCTCCGCAAAATCTATGCTACTGACTGGGGCGTATGACGTCATATGTTGGATGTCATAAAATCCAATTGCATAAAACACGCAAATTGCGTATTATAAGCGTCTTCACATCAGCGTTAGGAACATATAAACCATGTTTGCTTAAATATTGAATAATAATTAATAGCAATGCCTTTCCCTGATTTCTCTGATGTCCCCGAGTTTTGCATTAAGTTCTGCTCTTGGTGTAAATTAAGGACGCGATAGCATACGCATATCAATAAAATTGCCACCTTTAAATTAACACTGTAATGAACGTTTCTAAGTTTATCCATCGATCATCTGACGCCATATGACGTCATGATTAACTAAGTGACGTGTATGATGACGTCATATTCATTACGTCATGAATGATTCGATATAGTCCGTCTTAAACACTTAATAGTCCGACACATTGTACGAATTGTATGTCTTTAACATTTAATACATATGCTGTTGAATATTTTGAAACTAATTTGACTGGGCGCTGTTGCTGCCATAGGCAGCAACAACGCCCAGTCAAGTTAGTTTCAAAATATTCAACAGCTTACCTGTAGAGTTTTCTCGAAATTGATAGTCATGGCGTTCAATCGATCCTAACACGAGCGAGCTGTGGGTGGAGCTTAGATAGAGAAGGGCGGGGCATAACTAAAACTAGAAAGGTCCATTGACGTTGCAGCAGATCACGATACGAATATTTATTTTATGTACATACATACATTCCAAACCATATGATCTTACCATCCCCCACAACTTGAGATATCGCAATGTTACAATGTTAATATAGTTTTAATCGACAGACATCTCCATAAAACATAGGGCATGTTAAAGGTTCATCAACGAATATTTAAAAAATCACACATATATTACACAATTTCTGGTCGCGCGATAAAGGCCTCATTGTCTCCAATCCGTAAATATACACATTTTTTCTATAGCCCTATCAGTTATCGAGATATTACCATCAAAATACATATACCTCCGTTTTCTGAGAGTTGTGATCCCGTTTTATATGTCCTGGTGCGATTCAACCTATGACGTCATATGTTGAATTATTTGGCAGAAATTTATAGTCGCGTAGCGATTTTTAACTCAATTTTAATCACATGTAATGACAAATGTCACAAGAAATTCTTACACAGTAGCATAAAAACATGACGTACGACAGAACTGCGTGTTTTATGTAAACTATATTGAGTCCTCCTTTAAGCCGTTAACCATTTAACACTCATATCAGCCGAAAACGGCGTCTACAATTGTCTTGAGAAATGTCCATTTGCAGATCAAGAGAAGACCATTTTTGAAAATTTACCTCTGGAATGACTGGCTCGATAACAGAGCCAGTCATTCCAATGGTAAATTTTCTAAAATAGTCTTCTCCTGGTCTGCAAATGGACATTTTCTTTGAGAAAATTAAAATTACCTTGAACAAATCTAAGGCTTAAAGCGTTAATGTACTGATACGGCATGTCATATTTTGTTTAAGGGGCTTCCTTTAACATGATGTTTGGCTACGTGGTCGATGTCACTACAATATGCTATCTGTCACGTGTCTAATAACCTGTAGACAGCTAAGCTTCCTACACCATTAGGCCGAGTAAACACAACGTCAGCTTTACTAAGGCGTACAACGGTCGTGATCTGATCAAGTCCGGGGAAACATGATTTATTATGTGAGTGCTTGCCATTTTGGATGTTTGTGGATTTTTAGTTAATCCTTTCACATCCTCATTCTGAAATGCATGTCTGTGCTGCTGCACAGGATAGTGTCAAAGAAATCAAAGGCAAAAGATATAATTTAATAAAAAGAGTAATGAATTGCCCTCTGAAATGGCCATCGAAATTGAGTACATTGCTGGCAAAAATGCTGAGCAAATCAGCCACGCGGTAACACAGGAGCAACGAGTACATGTAGTCGGCATGCTGACTATATAATAGCACATTTATTGATGACGGGTGATGATCCCGCGCTCTGTCTGCCTGAGTTTCACAAGCTAAGATTTAGGCGAGCAATTCACCTTTCCGGAGTAACGATCGATGATTTGACGTCATATGACGTCATAATCCGCTAAGCGGCGTGTAGGATGACGTCATAATCATTACGTCATGAATGATTCAATATAGCCCGTCTTAAATGCTTAATAGTCCGACACAGTGTAAGAAATGCATGTCTACTATTTAATAAACATGCTGTTGAATATTTTGAAACTAATTTGACTGGGCGCTGTTGCTGTCATAGGTCGAATTAGTTTCAAAATATTCAACAGCTTACCTGTACAGGGTTTTTTTAATTGATAGTCAGGAAGTTCAGAGATCGATCCCAGCACGGTCGAGGGGTGGGTGGAGCTTTGGTAGAGATGGGGGGGGGGGGGCATAGCTAAAAATGGAACGGGCCATTGTAAAGATGTAATGAGTTGGATTGTGTGATTTACTCATTGAATTTGACGCTTATCGGATAACTCCGAGGCAATCCAATAGCATATGGGACGGTTGTGACAGGAAAGCTATCAAATAAGACGTGCTTACTAACTGAAATCACCACGCAGACAATTGCGCATGGAGAGAGGGGGCGAGCTGCGCTTTACGGTTTAACACAAATGATAGGAATTATGATGAATTCATTCCCAGGGGAGTGATTGACAGTGAAAGATGTTCAAAATCCGAGAACATGTTTGGTGATGCAGAAGTTCAATTCCATGAACAGGAAGTAGAATTGTACAAATCGGCCACATTTGTGCCACCTATGGCGGCAACAGTGCCCCTTAAAATTAGTTTCAAAATATTCAACAGCATGTTTATTAAACTGCAAAGATATGCAATTCGTACACCGTGTCGGACTATTAAGTTTTAAAGACGGACTATTTCAAATCATTCATGACATCATGATTATTGCGTCAGCTTATACGTCACTTAGTTTATTATGATGTCATATGACGAGTGGATAATTTGGAACGGTGAATTATAACAAAACCGATCCATGTTACACCAAAGCTGGCACTGCCTGTGTAGTGTTCTTGAGGAATGCCTATGTACGTTTCCAACTTTATCCATCGATCATCTAACATCATATGACTTCATAATTAACTAAGTGACGTGTAGGATCATGTAATAATCATGACGTCATGAGTGATTCGATATAGTTCGTCTTTAATGCTTCATAGTCTGATACGTTTTATGAATTTATGCCTTTACCATTTAATAAACATTATGTTGAATATTTTGAAACCAAATTGATTGAGCGCTGTTGCTGATCGATCAGTCCCACCACGGAGGTGGTGTGGGTGTGGGTAGAGTTTAGATTCAGATGGTCGAAACATACCTAAAAGTGGAACGGTCCTAATATTAGCAGGCTAAGCAAATACTATTTTCAATGTGTCGATGAAATGACTGGCTCGATAACGAGGCCAGCCATATTATTCGTAGAATTTTCCGTCAGACAGTTTCGCCTCGCACAACCGAAATCTACCAGCTTGTTTGTCAACTGATAAAATATGTTGTCACTTTGAAATAGTCAAGAACTTTAATGATATAAGTGGCTACCCCACATTATGTGCAATCTAAATCTGTGTTTATCCAATCTGTATCACAATGCACGAGATATTCGCATGACGCAATGAACAAACGAGGTGTTCTAAGACAAACAAGAGCATGCAGATGACATCAATTAATTGACCAAATGAGATTTATCTTAAAACTCTCATTGTAGCTATGTGCTAATGGCTCTTTTATGCGCACTCTCCCTGAATCGGCAGAGAAGACATACAGTATTGGCAAACACGTCGCATATACATCAACATTGGACACATGAAAAGGTTTTCCTGACAGCAGCCTAGATTCGGTAAATCATCGTATGTAGAGTACAGGAAAACTGTTGTTCGTGCTTTGGGCTCAAAATAGTGTTTTCAAATTCATTAACTGTTTGTTTTAATCTTATTTTCCCTTCTCAGAATTATATTCTTTTCTAATTTCATTGATTAATTATTGTCATTAGACATAACTAGCCACTGAGATTGCAAGATATGCGTGCACAGACAAGGAGAGAACCAACTGATGTCTTGCTTATATGGCTGTTCCACACATTCAAGTTTGAAACTGAGATGAAATATCCAAGACTTATTCATGATATTCTGCTTCCTGCATAGTCCACCAAGAGTGGTGCATTCCCCAAACTGTATACATCACATTGTATAATTAGCATGTTAGGAACATAATTAGGAGAATGGTGATAGGCCTTGGCGACAATTTCATAATTAGGCAATTAGATAATCCTCGAGGTAAGTCAGAATTGATTGGTATTCAATCCAATCAGTTATAAATTCATAAATGTATTGTAAACAGGTTCTTTGAAACATAGTGTGTAGATTGGTCTTCAGTTCTGAATCATTCATTTTCATTTATATGAACATGACTCCGCGATACTAATTTAGCTTCAGAACGGTATATTCATTCCGAGGCCACATGGACCATAGATCCTATTACGGTTTAACACATAATTTGTTGAATACTTTGAAATTTATTGACTAATTATTTTCACCTTATCAGCACCTATGTTTGCTCCAGATTGTCATGAGCATGAGTTGCTCAGCTGAAGAAGAAAGGTGTTGAGGCAATGTAGTTGCTCAGTGTTGATGATTATGGCAAGACCTTTATGCCCTAAAAATGTGTGGCTATAGTCATGTTTCAATGAATCAATCAATATCCTATTTTCCCATTAGATTCCCAAACCAAGTTTGCTCTTCAAACAATTATATGGACAGATAAATCAGAGTAACCATCATGATTTTGACATCAGGGAGATCCTTCTTAAATCATCTATCTAAATGCACTGATAAATGGTTATAAGAACATTTGGTAGAAAATAACTGCATATGAGAGCAATAATCGGCAATCAAATTGTCTTCACACTACACATTAGGTGCTAACCTACAAGAAAAATCTTCTCTGACATGCTGAGTGGAATGATCACAATTCCCCTGACCAGAGTATCCATCCATCATATGACCTTGTATGACGTCATAATCAGCTCAGCGCCTGTATGATGACGTCACAATCATTACGTAATAAAGGGTTCCATATAGACCGTCATCAAATCTCAAATAGTCCGACACGTTGTATGAATTGTATGTCTTTGTAATTATTTGCTATATAATAAACATGCTGTTGAATATTTTGAAACTAATTTGACTTGGCGCTGTTGTTGCCTTAGGCAGCAACAGCACCCAGCCAAATTAGTTTCAAAATATTCAACAGCTTACATCTGTAGTCTTTTTGGAAATTGATAGTCAGGGTGTTCAGAAATCGATCGATCACAACACGAGCGAGGTGTGGACGGAGCTTAGCTAGCGATGGGCGGGGCATAGCTAAAAGCGGAATGGTTCGTTAAGAATATCGCGTTGCGGTTGTTAATTGCTCATTATTACAGTAAACATTAGTCAGAAGTATAGATACATACTCTGGCTCTATGTACACAAAATTGATGACCTCAGAGGAAAGTAATTACACATAAATAAGTGATGTCAGCTTAAAGAATTTCTATTTAATATCAGATTATTGCCATACTTCTTGACCAAGTGTCGCAAAACAGCACAACATGTTCTCGCATTTATAGGCCCCATATGAATATTATAAAACACTACATGTAGAAAATCGTCGTGGCTCATAAACCATGAAACCTGAACGAGTGAAGATACCATATATATGTTGACACACATGTGTCAAGTTGTAAAGTCGGCTGAGCACGCAGGTGGATTACGTCTATAAACCCCACCTATACATTTAGCTATGCACATGGATCTGTAGAAATGTCTGTCAATGAGGAATAAGAAGGATTTCTGCAGAAATACGGACAGCGATGATCATTATCACTTCATGTCTCAACAGCGCATCAACATGTTAAACGCTGCTAATATCAAGTAACCCTTTATTGGCCAAGATATTCAGGAAATAGCGTTTGCAGGCAAATGGAAGGCTAGTTCTCTTAATATACAACTGAAATTTGCAAACAGTTTCTTTCTGTTGTTATGCAAATGAGCATTACTGAAGTCACTAGAGATGCGTATTGGCCAGCTTAGCCATCAAACGCGTAATTGGTAAAAAAAAATGTTTTTGCTTAGCTATTGTCTATTTGCATGCCAAGTGAAGACGATTATTGAAAACTCACCATTGGAACGACTGGCTCGGTTCCAGTGGTAACATTTTACAAAATAGTCTTGTCTTGGCTTACGCATGGATATGCCTCAAAATTAGCCGGCTTGGGTATTAAAATGTTACGTTTAAAGAAGAGTGGTTAATACAATATCTATTCAGTTTCCTCATTGAGCATCATAATAAATTTGGCATTACAGTTTCATCGTCTCCTTGTAAAACATAACTTACCATTTAAATCAAACAGTATAGGTCGCGTAAATGTTAACATTTAAAATTTTAAATTACAGACGCAGCATCAAGGAGCCGTAACCATTATGGTATAATTTATGGTCAGTGGATATATTTCTCCAAGTAAACTGAACATTTAGAAAGAGTACTTTGCATATCTCTGAAGATAAATTTGCTTCATGGACTAATAGAACTTTCCACTTTATTCATCCATCATATGACGTCATAATCAACTACTCGTGACGTCAGGAATGACGTAGATAAGTACCTCACGAACGCGTATTTGAAGACGGACTATGCGTTGTTGTAGGAATTGTATGTCTTTACTATTTAATAAATATTCTGTTGAATATTTTGAAACTAATTTGACTGGTCGCAGCTGCTGCCATATGCAGCAACCGTACCCAGTCAAATTATTTACAAAATATTCAACAGCTTCCCTGTATATTTCCAGGAAATTGATAATTAGGGCATTCAGGGATCGATCAGTCCTAACACGGTGAGGTGCGTGTGTGGAGCTTAGCTAGAGGTGGGCGGGGCATAGCTAAAACAGGAAAGGTCCACTTTCAAGTTTGGGTAATAATTCCAGTCAGACGGGATTAACTGCTTTGAACCATGAGTTTCCACAATCCTAAGTGCAAGGCAGCTGTTTATGTAAGCTGTTGAATATTGTGAAGGTACATTGACAGGAACCTGGTGCTGGCCATCGCCGCAACATCTCACAGACATATTAACTTCAAAGTATTAAATAAAATATCTATTTATACCAGATGCCGTATGTGCAAAATATATTAGAATCAGCACACTAACCCCTCTTGTGGCAACATCGAATTAAAGCGCTCAAAATACAATCTATGTCAACCAATCATTTAATTGCCAATAGTTTTCTAGGGCATTTTGATTTTTGCAGCCAAAAAGATTATTTTTGTAAATTTTACAAAAAAGGATTTCTGTTGTCCTTCAAATGGTCAAGAAAATCAAAATGTCTACTTAGCCAGTGTCCAATTGTAGACCAAGAAGAGTACTTTTGAAAACTTACCACTAGAATAACTGGCTCGGTTACAGAGCCAGTCATTCCAGTGGTAAATTTTCAAAAATATTCTTCTCTTAGCCTGAAAATGGAAATTTTTCAAGATCACCGCAGAGGTCGTTTTTCACCAACTTGACCATTAAGGGGTTACGTTTGGCACAAGATGGGTTAAAATATATGCTTGAAAACTGCGACACTTGATATGACGATGATCTGGCGATCACACCAAGAAGCATGTGCTTGTATGAGCATGTTGGGATATATTTCTTTATCGATCTCTCGTTCATGTCCATACAAGGCAATGCATAAATCAACACCGTTTGGTGGAGCAATAGCTTATTAACTAATAATGTTAGACCGTTATCAACAGATGGGTCCGATCTGTTACTCACGTATCTGACATCACGATCGATTACATCGCTGGTTAGTAGACTCCACGATCTCATAATCATAACATTATATGACTTTGATCAATTTCGAATTTGATACATATTTTTTTTAATATAGCCAGAAACAGTTCTCGGTCAAATTAGTCTCAGAATACTCAACATGTTACCTGTATCGTTACCTTGAAATTTAAATTCCAGAAATTCAAAAATTGTAAAGTTCCAAATCAAGTCCAGTGTATGTAAAACGTGGGCGGAGCGTAACTAGAAAATGGGCGTTGTATAGTTAGAATTGGATCACTTTTCTCTGACTGATAAATGCATTGACATAGGAAAGGCGTAAATAACAGGTCTATAACTCATCCAGGCATTAAATATGTACTTAGACGCATGCGTCGCCCTAATGCGGTCAAGTATTCGTCCAGTTTATATGGACTTGATTAGATATTGCATATGCGTTGTAAAATACATCAAACTAGCATCGTGGTACAGATCAGAACCGCAATAGTTTTGCATTGACGCCGTGACATTTCTTATAAAGATAGAATATGGTGCAATTCTGCTGCGAACTTTCTGTATTGGTTGAACATTTGAAGATCAATTCAACCTATCTTGTGTTAACGTACCTCTGTAATGGCCAAGAGCACCACAAACGGACTATGTAGTGGTGATGAGGAATGTCCATTTTTTCATCCAAGAGAATACGATTTTTGAAAATATACCACAGGAATGACTGGCTCGGTAACCGAGCCAGTCATTCCAGTGGTAAATTTTCAAAAATAGTCTTCTCTCAGCCGGGCAAATAGACATCAGCTAAAGACTGGGTTTTCTTGAGCATTTTCATGGTCAAGCCGGCCACAAAACAGCACCTGTAGTGGTCTTGAATAATGTCTATTTGCACGACAAAAGAAAGCTATTTTTGTAAGTTTTATTGTAAAGCTTATTGATTTCTCGAAAAATCTTGACCATTAACGGGTTAATTGATATAAGTAGAATTGTAAGCGCTTTGAGGCGCTGTTGATACAAGAGCGGTTAATGGCGCCCTCCCTACCTAATAACATTTGCTGAATATTATGCAATAATTTGATTGAATCATTTCTGGTTATTGTTTTGGTGCAGTGTGGTCCTGTTCTGTATTTTCTGTCGCGGATCACGCAGTATTAGACAATTCATCTATCATGTAATATGATTATAAAATGTGTATGCCATTTATTTATTCCAGCATTCTATGTCGCTGTCTATGGGGGGGGGGGGGGGTAGGTGGGGGGGGTGTAAGCTGTATCCTAATAAATGCCCTCAAAATTAGCTATAAATCCACCCTACTATATCAGGTAATTATACCCTTTCAAGAAATTCAACAACTCACTTGTAGATATACGTTGAAATGGAGATTCTGATAACTCTGGAGTCAAAGCGTTAAGCTAGTTACGTGTATTTTATTATCATGCGATCTTAGAAGATGCCAGTCTGAAGTTTCACGTGTGTAAAATATATGTTTGTAGGATGAGCGTTAATAAACAACAAAACGGTGAATCTAAATAGTGATTACATTTTGGCAAATGAGCTAGTAGTAATTTGTTATCCATGTATCTCTTCTTGTCTATCATGCTGCTTCATAACAAAGGTGAATCTCTTTGCACAACAAGTCTTAGAGTTGTTCACAGAGTAAACTATCTCTGATGTTTCAACTCTTAACTTTTTAGCAAATGCCTATGCGTGGTTATCCAGAAACGCACGCACGTACACACGCACGCAAGCATGCACACAAGCACACAAGCACACGCACAGACTCACGCTCGCAAGCGCGAATATATGCACGCATGCTCGCGGGATCGTAAATATGCGCACACATTCGCACTACTGCCTATCATAACATGCTGCCTGAACAGGCTTTCAATATTGAACGGGCTGATCAGAATCATAATTTATGTTTGACTAAATTATGTATTCAAGTCAATATTTCTGTGTGGCGAATACAGACACGAAGTTGTATTTATAATGACTGATGATAAAATTCTAGTGGCAGATGGACAGATAACTTCAAGATGTTGCTTTCCATAATGCAGGAAAGTGACATCTTAAAAATATCTTTAATTTAATCTGCTCTAGACCAGGTATCCTCTCTTAGAGATTGACTATGTCAAATGTCCCCAGTGACTACGGCATGATAAACTGTAATAGGCCGCGAATAGTGCTGTAGATATAATCAAAGGCCAACTATTAAACATGTTTCTGTCTAAATAATAAGTTTGCAAATAACCGTGTGTCAAGCCTGCTAAATATTTTGACAACAATTTTTCTGAACGCTGTTGCGGCCTGACCAATCAACAGCTTTCAGTTAAAACATTTCGAAGATAACTGTATGGTTGTAACAATATCTTGTAGTTAATAGCATTTGTGACATTCAAACTGAAGTCGAGTATCGATCCTTAGAAGCTTTTTGGCTGAAGTGTACAATCATGATTACTTAAGACAATATGCCATTGCTGATAAGAGGAGAGTTTATATAATCTGGCAACACAGTTACGATGTGCCATTTCCTTGTAATTGGAGTATTAAAGCTGTATCTACACTCTTTGAAAAGTCATTATCCCCTGAGCGAAAAATTTTATATCAATGTTGTCCTGATTTAATATATCCAGGGTATGGAGGACTGGGGTGGGCGTGGATAGATATGTGGGAGGAAGATATGGAGAGGGGAAAGGTGGAATGGAAAGAGGGGTGGGTGGTGAGAGAGCGATGGTGAGTGAGAAGGACACAGGACTTTTCCTATGCAAGTATTCAAAATATTCCTCGTTTATGGCATATCGAATAAAACAGGATCTTGTTTTTGTATTTAATTTAACACTGCACTATTTTCTAATTTTCTAGGTTGCTTAGGATACTTCCTGACACACGTTGTCCTCACCAGGTCATGGACCATGGCCTTGGAATTTAGGTTTAAATCACAATACTGCATCACTAAAACTACATTTGTGGTCGTGTAAAGGCGTAAACCGGCGTAGCTACACTAGCCTGGGATATGCTAATCTCGGGTAGACGTACTAAGTGTTTAAATTACATTCATTTTAATACAAACACGTGTCATTCTCAATTAAATGCGCTAATTCGAATATCTACTCCTGTAGGGGAATAAGCTCACTCCGAATGCGTGCGTAAGAAACAGCATACCCTATCTGTTTGTCCGGCGTGAGCCAATGCTGTTGCGACTATCCATCTTCCGTTTGCCTATCTCCTATACCTTGCGGCCTAGATAACCGGAATATATGGCTTGACTCAGATGATACAAATTATGATGAATTATGTCACAGGGGAGTAATAGTGAGAAATGTGTAAAATCCGGGTACATGTTTGATGTTGCTCAAGTGTTTCTGGAGCAGTTACACATACATCAAGTAGATCTATAGCATTCAACCACAGGCCACATATGTCGTGTCACCGAGTGGTTTGCAGCCATAGTAAGGCTGTGAGTGTTCCTAGACTGTATGATCTGCACGAGTATATCTCTGTGATAGAAGACGAGTAGTAAATATGAGAGGCCACAGGGCACTATATTATGCAAAGATAAGGTCAACAGCCATGGAATGGAACGAAGCTCAAACACGAAGGTAAATCAAAATAAAAGGATCCCATGTATACATTCCATGCTACAGTTGTCCCAAACTGGCCTATCCAGTGGTCTTGAGGAATGCACAGTAGCAGGCCAAGAGAATACTTTTTAAACTTAACACTAGAATAACCAAGTCAGTCATTTCAGTTGTACAATTTTACAATCATTCATTTTCGCCTCTCAGAATCGTGACGTACCAGATTGTTTGCCAACTTATAAAATATGTTTGACACTTTAAACTTGCAATCAACTTTAATGATATAATTCGACAGAGCCGAAAATAGGGGAATCACCATTTTGTGAAATTATATCGATTGTCATGTAATCTGTAGCTCAATTCGCCCATGATTCCTTGGAAGCAATGGGCAAACGAAGTGTTCTACGCCGAATAAGAACATATATAAAGAGAGACATCGTTGAATCAGCAGAGAAGCCATACAGTTGTGTACGTCCAATATCCATCAACATTGGAAATGGTATTCCGGATAGCAGCTGAGATTCTGTAAATCAGCCTATATAGAGGACAGAAAAGCTCTTACTCGTGCTTTGAGAACGGAATAGTCCTTTATAATTACTTAACTGGTTGTTTTCATCTGATTTCCCCTTCTTAGAATTAAATTCTTTGTAACTTCGTTGGCTAATCATTCTCATTGGAGATAGGTAACCAATGAGATTGCAATATATCTACATAAGAGCAAAAAGAGAAACAAGTGATGACTTGCTTACAAGGCTGTTCCAAATAGCCAAGCTTCCAGTGAAACTCAGATGAAATACTCAAGGCTTGTGTGCCATTTGGTCGTTTCTGCGTATTCCTTCAAGAGTGGTATATTTTCAATATGTACACATATTATTGTACAATTGCCATACCATGAACATAATTAGGATAATGATTATAGAATGCCCTGGCGATGATAATAATAAGCAATTCGAAATCTCGATTCAAGACAACATTTCGCGGTATTCTCTCCAATGATTTAGAGAATTATAAATGCATTGTAACATAGTTCTATGAAACATAGTGCGTAGATTGATCTTAGCTTCTGAATCATCATTTACCAGGATATAAATCCTAGATACTCATTTAGCTTCACGATTTAAGAAGTATTAAAAAAATTAATTGAGTAATTATGTTCACTTTAGCAGTGCCTATTTGCCCCTATTGTCATCAACATAAGTTGCTGAGCTGCAGAGGAAAGTTGTTGCCGCAATGTAGTTGCGAGATGTGGTCAATGTGGCAAGGCCTTTATGCCATTGTAGTGTGCCACTAGAGTGATGCTCTATTGCATCCATCAATATACTATTTTCTCATTAGATTCCAAACCAGTTACTCTGGTCAAATAAAGCTGCTCTTCACACCAACTTATTAACCAAAAATAAAAATAAAAAATCAATTCATAAATGAATCACATGTTCCAATTATTCTGTCCAAAATATTATGACAGAAATGCTTCAATCTAATTATTGCAAATTATTCAGCACATTTTCGTTAGTTATTGGCTCCATGAAAATGAGCTTTACACATTTAACTTATTATACATAAGATTCTCAGCACGATGGTACCATATTTTATGTTTATGTGAAATGTCAGAGCATCAATCCGTCTATTGCGATTCTGGTCTATCCCTAGATGTTAGTTTGATGTATTTTACAACGCATATGCAATATCTTAGCATGCCCGTTTTACATAAAATGGAAGAATATTTGAATGCACAATGTTGAGTTGCTCTCCTGGGTTCGTTTTTAATTCGCGTATGCATGACTGTGTGTTAAGAGCATTACATTTCAGCAAATGACCTTGTAGTCCTGTAGTAGCAAGTTGTTCTTGTTGTCTATCACGTTGCTTCAAGACTTAAATGAATGTGTGCGTAGAATAAGTCTTGTAGTTGTAGACAGAGTAAACTTAATTTCTGATCAAATGTCTATTCATAGGTATCCAGAAGCGCACGCACACACACGTACGCTCGCATGCATGCACGCACGCGCACACGTACGTACGCATGCACGCATGCATCAGTAACTACCATGCCATTCTATCTGAAACAGTCTTTCAATATTGGACGAGTTGATCAGAATAATAATTTCTGCTTGAATAAATTATGTTTTCATGTCAATATTTCTGTGTGCCAAACAGGACACGAAGTTGTATTAACTCTTACTGTTGATGACATTCTAGCTATAAATGGACGGCTAACGTCACATTGCGAATAACAAATATCATTCTAATTAGAACTAAGATTTCCTTGGATTATTATACATTTTATTCCATTCTATCATGCTTTCTTACACAGTCTGGTAGAATTAGCCGATATTTTGCCCGAAAAATGTCCATAGAAATTATGTTAGCATCATTTGTTCCCGTGACCTATCCAGAATCCCATTCTAAAAATGTATCCCCCATTGGAGAAATTTTGTTACAGTAGTTTGAAATCAGAACATTGTTTGATCAAATACATTGGAAACAGATGTATGGAAATCCCATGTTCCATACTTTGAATCAAGCAGATAACCCATAATATTGTGTTGCGTTACTTAATTAATAAACAAAAGCAATCGGTGATTGCAAACCATCGGCCCTACAGCTTTGTCACCTTTGTCTACTTTCAGATTTTCCAGATTTTAAAATTTGAGCGAAATTGGATTTGTAATTTTTTAGATGCAGCTCTGCACAGACAGACAGACAGACAGACATACAACATGACAGACAGACAGACAGCATGACAGACGGAAGGACGGGCGGGCGGGCAGGCAGGTAGGCAGGCAGGCAGACAGGCACGTTTGCAATACACTCATCCACAGGGCGAGGGTATATGTCGAGAACCTGAGATTCGTCATCAATGGCCGCAACAGGGGCTATGTTATTGCAGGATTCACTTAGGCATGATGCACTTAAGATTGCACATTGTATTACTTTTTTGCGGTAAGAACATAGAGTTATGGGACATGGGTTCTTTCCTATGTGTTTGCATTCGCATCTTATGAATTTGAGGACACCAGGAGGTGCAGTATCTACATCAGTCATGATTCAGTGAAGGGATCCACCAGTCTCCTTCCAACCCCACTCACATTCTTCTAAGCGCTCACTGACCAGTTCCTTCCATCGCACCACGTGGAGGTATACACGTAGGCTGCGACAGTAGGCTTCAGGATCAGTAGGAGGCAGCCGTTGTGGACCCACTCTGTTACTCTTGGACACCATCGCCATATATCTGGGAAACCTCAGCGTAGTGAGCTTGTCCTCCTTACTGCATGCATAGAGCAAGCAGAAAAGTCGAATTCCAGCATCACCACCTTCGTCTGCTGTATTGTCATCGATGATGATCTTGGTGGACAACATTTTTATGTCTGTGGACTTTTTCAGCTGTTTCAATAGGTATGTCATTCAATTACCATATGTTGCTGACATAGTGTCACACACACTCATGCATGTAGGAGTAAAACACATGCTTCATGATATCTGTATGAACCCCTTCATGCTGTGCATATGTCCTGGCTTTGAGCAACTGTTTTCCTTTGTGAGCAATATTTCAGCCATGATACAACAGCATGGTGAGTATGGCAGTGGCTTTTGTAACAACAACTACTGGCTGTCTATTACAGGCAAATTCCAACACCGTTGACACGATTAGTGGGTCCGCATCTGCGTTGCTTATTTCCACACTATGACCATGGAATAGAAGATGCGCTGCAAGGACAGCAATAAATTGTACTTTCTCTATTCACTAGATAGAAATGTCTCCTGATCTGTGCGCGCCTTACTTTAATCTGCTACCAAAACATCGGCTGGGATGTTCCCTAATTGAGGACATTTGCGTGTGTGGTCTTTAGGGGATTTCTTCACGTACTCATCAAACATGATGTTCTATATGCCTTATTTATTTATGAAAAAGTAGCTGTACTGTTCCATGACCTGTACATATGTTGTATACTTTTTCCACCCCATGTAGTGCAGCGGCCATCCGCCATCAATTACATGCATCACCTGCTGCAAGTTGGGAGTGCCTTCTTTCAAAATCAGATTCGTCATGTCCATTTGGATTGTCCTAGCAAGTTTAGATTTTCTCTATCTTTTTCATGAAATGATCTTTGAATATAGATGTGGGAATTGCTATCATCTCATCTTCAACGTATGGTGTAATATCGTCATGTTCGGATTGTGTTAATGCAGTACAGCGCATGAACAAAACTGATGGAGCTATTTGAACCACCTTATATTCTAGTTTTACTTCCGGCTTCAAATCATACAAAGTGTGCACCCTATGAGTTCTCTTGATGGCTACATCGCTTATAGGTTGTTTGTCCATATATCATTGTATCGTATTGCCATTTGCCAAGTTTCTCAATTGCATCGCAGTTGATGCCATCACTGTCACTCATTGTCAATTTGCAAGCTAGAGACCGAAGTTCTAGGCATCCAGCATCAGACGGATTGTGCACCTGGAACCATTCCCAAATTTGTCTTGTCTCTGTGTAATAGTTATAGCGCCTCGTCATCCCAATTTCCACATGCTGATAACTTGTAGTGTGATGCCTGCTCATCAGTGGCGGCATGGCATTGTGAACTGCTGCACACACATACATGCTGTACACCCATTGTTGCTGAGATACTTTCTGTCATGCCTCTACCACTGGTTAACACCTATTGACTTATCAAAGATCTCAGCTTGACTTGATCGATCAAATGATCAGTCCAAGTTCCAGCCCAAAGTTTCTCACTCCTGCATACCATATGATGCCCTTCAATGACAAATTTCTCATAGAGTCATGGATGATTATCAAGAAACTTTCACATTACCTAGAGACAGAGCACTTTTCGCATACATGTTATGCCCTGTAGCTGCAAAAGGATTGAGTAACTTTACCACAACAATCAAATTCCCCTCCCACAAACATAGTCTCTCACAGCTGATGAACTCCTTAGTCACTTTGATCTACTCGAGCCATTGTATCCACAGCTTAGCTGTGTGCGATTGAGTGGCCATTAATATTTTGGTTTTCTCTACACCATGACTCAGTGCAACAAGGGCAGGTGACTCAGTATCTGGTGGGATGCGAAGATCAATGGCAATGTCGATGACTCAGCATCTGGTGTGATGCGAAAATCAATGACAATGTCGATGATTCAGCATCTTGTGGGATGCAAAGATCAATGGCAATTTCAATGTGTTTTTCTAGTGCCGTCACTTGTTCTTTCTCAAGCGCATGTGTACATTCCACATCAATAACACTTCTCTCTTGATCTAAGGCAGGATTAGACTCAGCACCTCCATCTATATATCCAATGCTACTGTCATCCCTCTCGGAAGAATCTTGTGGTAGCACCATATAATCAGGTGTGTTGTAAGAACCATCTCTATGATATAGAGTCCACACAGATCATTGAGCAATGGCCCTCATCATATAGGTAATTGAGATCAATGAGGATTTGTGTATGTATTTCCTGATATGCTTCTCCAACAAATGACACTAACTGTTTCTATGGACATTTTTTCGCGGTTTGATCCTAATTCCACTACAATAAGAGGAGGATGTTGAGGAATGGAGTCAGTAGAGCAAAGGGATCGAGAGGAATGGGCAAGGGTGGAGTGAGGGAGGCGAAGAGTGTAAAAGAGGAATGCTGAAGACAAGTATGAACAGACATCCATACTGTACTGTTTAATTAGATAATAATAATAATAATAATAATAATAATAGTAATAATAATGTTGACGTTTCATGGATGTCTTGTGTAGCTATGATACAAAGGTTCCTGAGATGTACATAATAATTATTATATACATGTAATTGTGCTATTTCAGTAATCCCATTAAAGAAGTCTCTCTACATCATAAGACTCGTCCACTCCATGGCCGGTTTCTCCGTTTCGCTGAACATGAGGCGGAGGTAGGAATCGAACTCGAGACCTATGGATTATGGAAATGCCCATGGGCAATGCATAAGACAGTTATTAATGCCTAGTAACTGTGATTATTCATATGTCCCTCTACAAACTAGAGTTATAATCACGGAAACAACCAACACAAGAGGTAATAAGTTAACAATGCATGGCGTTTTTTAAATGCTCATTTGGCAACAACAGCTATCCTTGCTCATGGTCAAACAATCCTAGACACGTCACAACAGATAGAATTGTTGAAATTTAATATTTCGTCTGCCTGCCTGTCTGTCTGTCTGTCTGTCTGTCTGTCTGTCTGTCTGTCTGTCTGTCTGTCTGCTGCCTGTCTGCCTGCCTGCCTGCCTGCCTGCCTGTCTGTCTGTCTGTCTGTCTGTCTGTCTGTCTGTCTGTCTGTCGCATGTGCACTTAGTTTTATATCGTACATAAATTGGTACTTCGTCCCAGTAGCAATGCAGTTTCTGTAAGTGAAAGTTTCACTGTACATTATGATAATAATTGATGTCTGGTCCTTCTCTGAGCGTACAACATGTTGTTTTACAGAGAAATCCATCTTAACTGTTATTCCCTATGTCGCCATACTGCTCTAGTTATCGTTACTATATCAGTATAAATCTGTCACTGATACTCATTATGTTATGAATATTTCAGACCAGCTATTAGTACGCTTTTAGTGAGAACATTTTCCTTGTTCTTCCCAGGAGTATTGATATTGCCTCGGGAGTATTGGCCACATGTTATGGCTAATACACCTTAACTGTTTAACACTAATATCAGCCGAAATGACTTCTGCACTGGTCTTGATAAGGTACATTCGCAAAGCAAGGGAAAACTATTTTTGAAATTTTACCACTGGAATGACTGGCTCGATAACCGAGCCAGTCATTCCATTGTTAAATCTTCAAAAATAGTCTTCCCTTGGTCTCCAAATGGACATTCATGTGTTAATGGTTAAATAACGAGTAACCTGTCTCTAGAGACCACCTCGCCTCTGGGAACAGCAAATATGCTCATATGTTCTAAATGGAGACAGCCGCGTGCAGGATTGTGTTTATTTTAGATTGAAAACATGTAAAGTATAAATAAACCTAGTTTGGATATGGCAATTTCTGGTACATATGCCCTCCTTGTGGCATTTGTGGGAGAATGAGACGTTGGAGTGGACCTGGTCGATGTTCATTATTCGAAGTCCCGGGTATAAAGTGGTGAAAAACACAGACGACGTACAAAGCTATACAAATGTCCACATTGATTTAGTTAGAGCTGGTGCAATTTAGAACAATTATAATCTAGGGCTGCATCCACTGTTGTTGACGTTATTGCTATAACGACTATCAGAGCTAATGCTGAGAACTACGTGCGTGCCATGTTTCCTAGAAAGGGTTCTTATTCTATTGAAGTTTACAAATTACATGACTTTGACAGCTCCAGATTTCAAAACATCGAACACTCTCCGGGTCACATAACCCAGATTTGGGCATTGATGAATCAAGACTTATTTGACCCTTTGAACTCTGAATTCCCAGACTCTCAATTTCACGGTAACTCTACAGGTAAGCTGTTGAATATTTTAAAACTGATTTGACAGGAATGTGTTACTGCCGATGGCAACAACAGCTCCCAGTAAATTTAGTTTCAAATTATTTAGCAAACGATTAATTAAAACGTAAATGGTTTTGCTGTTTTGGGTATTTTGAGTTCAAAAGATTAAATCAGAATTGTTTCACGATGTTGACGGTTTAGAAAGAATCATCATACAGCAAAGTCAGTGCACACGACATAGCTGAACAAAAGCAAGATAGCATTCAACAGTAGGTAGTACCGAGAAATATTTGATGAACTAGATTACCTATCACGCATATCGTCGTGACATAAAGACATAAACATGGTTACCGTATTTGCTTTCGTCAATTTCAAGAAGTAGTTTGGTTGTTGAAAGGTTGAACAGAGATAAAATGATAAAAAGCCTAATTTACTATCATGTGGAGTGCAATTCCAATTACTATAACATGGGGTGGGGGGTGTAAGCTGTATCCTAACAAATGCCCTAAAAATTAGCTATAAATCCACCATACTATATCAGGTAATTATACCCTATCAAGAAATTCAACAACTCACTTGTAAATATACGTTGAAATGGAGATTCTGAGAACTCAGGAGTCAAAGCGTTAAGCTAGTTACGTGTATTTTATTATCATGCGATCTTAGAAGATGCCAGTCTGAAGTTTCCGTGTGTAAAATATATGTTTGTAGGATGAGGGTTAATAAACAACTACACGGTGAATCTAAATAGTGATTACATTTTGGCAAATGAGCTAGTAGTAATTTTGTATCATGTATCTCTTCTTGTCTATCATGCTGCATCAAAACAAAGATGAATGTCTTTGCACAACAAGTCTTAGAGTTGTTCACAGAGTAAACTATCTCTGATGTTTCAACTCTTAGCAACTGCCTATGCATGGTTATCCAGAAACGCACGCACGTACGCACGCACGCGAGCAAGCGTGCACACACACACACGCACACCCGCACACGCACGGACTCACGCTCGCTCGCAAGCGCGCATGTATGCACGCATGCTCGCAGGCACGTAAATATGCACGCACACACGCATTACTGCCTCTCATACCATGCTGCCTGAACAGGCGTTCAATATTGGATGGGCTGATCAGAATCATAATTTATGTTTGACTAAATTATGTATTCAACTCAATATTTCTGTGTGGCGAATACAGACACGAAGTTGTATTTATACTGACTGATGATAAAATTCTAGTGGCAGATGGACAGGAATGCAGGAAAGTGACATCTTAAAAATATCTGTAATTTAATCTGCTCTAGACCAGGTATCCTCTCTTAGAGATTGACTATGTCAACTGTCCCCAGTGACTACGGCATGATAAACTGTAATAGGCCGCGAATAGTGCTGTAGATATAATCAAAGGCCAACTATTAAACATGTTTCTGTCTAAATAGTAATTTTGCAAATACCCGTGTGTCAAGCCTGCTAAATATTTTGACAACAATTTTTCTGAACGCTGTTGCGGCCTGACCAACCAACAGCTTTCAGTTAAAACATGTCGAAGGTAACTGTATGGTTGTAACAATATCTTGTAGTTAATAGCATTCGTGACATTCAAACTGAAGTCGAGTATCGATCCTTAGAAGCTTTTTGGCTGAAGTGTACAATCATGATTACTTAAGACAATACGCCATTGCTGATAAGAGGAGAGTTTATATAATCTGGCAACACAGTTACGATGTGCCATTTCCTTGTAATTGGAGTATTAAAGCTGTATCTACACTCTTTGAAAAGTCATTATCCCCTGAGCGAGAAATTATATATCAATGTTGTCCTGATTTAATATATCCAGGGTATAGAGGACTGGGGTGGGTGGGTGGGCGTGGATAGATTTGTGGGAGGAAGATATGGAGAGGGGAAAGGTGGAATGGAAAGAGGGGTGGGTGGTGAGAGAGCGATGGTGAGTGAGAAGGACACAGGACTTTTCCTATGCAAGTATTCAAAATATTCCTCGTTTATGGCATATCGAATAAAACAGGATCTTGTTTTTGTATTTAATTTAACACTGCACTATTTTCCAATTTTCTAGATTGCTTAGGATACTTCCTGACACACGTTGTCCTCACCAGGTCATGGACCATGGCCTTGGAATTTAAGTTTAAATCACAATACTGCATCACTGAAACTACATTTGTGGTCGTGTAAAGGCGTAAACCGGCGTAGCTACACTAGCCTGGGATATGCTAATCTCGGGTAGACGTACTAAGTGTTTAAATTACATTCATTTTAATACAAACACGTGTCATTCTCAATTAAATACGCTAATTCGAATATCTACTCCTGTAGGGGCATAAGCTCACTCCGAATGCGTGCGTAAGAAACAGCATACCCTATCTGTTCGTCCGGTGTGAGCCAATGGTGTTGCGACTATCCATCTTCCGTTTGCCTATCTCCTATACCTTGCGGCCTAGATAACCGGAATATATGGCTTGACTCAGATGATACAAATTATGATGAATTATGTCACAGGGGAGTAATAGTGAGAAATGTGTAAAATCCGGGTACATGTTTGATGTTGCTCAAGTGTTTCTGGAGCAGTTACACATACATCAAGTAGATTTATAGCATTCAACCACAGGCCACATATGTCGTGTCACCGAGTGGTTTGCAGCCATAGTAAGGCTGTGAGTGTTCCTAGACTGTATGATCTGCACGAGTATATCTCTGTGATAGAAGACGCGTAGTAAATATGAGAGGCCACAGGGCACTATATTATGCAAAGATAAGGTCAACAGCCATGGAATGGAACGAAGCTCAAACACGAAGGTAAATCAAAATAAAAGGATCCCATTTATACATTCCATGCTACAGTTGTCCCAAACTGGCCTATCCAGTGGTCTTGAGGAATGCACAGTAGCAGGCCAAGAGAATACTTTTTAAACTTAACACTAGAATAACCAAGTCAGTCATTTCAGTTGTACAATTTTACAATCATTCATTTTCGCCTCTCAGAATCGTGACGTACCAGATTGTTTGCCAACTTATAAAATATGTTTGACACTTTAAACTTGCAATCAACTTTAATGATATAATTCGACAGAGCCGAAAATAGGGGAATCACCATTTTGTGAAATTATATCGATTGTCATCTAATCTGTAGCTCAATTCGCCCATGGTTCCTTGGAAGCAATGGGCAAACGAAGTGTTCTACGCCGAATAAGAACATATATAAAGAGAGACATCTTTGAATCAGCAGAGAAGCCATACAGTTGTGTACGTCGAATATCCATCAACATTGGAAATGGTATTCCGGATAGCAGCTGAGATTCTGTAAATCAGCCTATATAGAGGACAGAAAAGCTCTTACTCGTGCTTTGAGAACGGAATAGTCCTTTATAATTACTTAACTGGTTGTTTTCATCTGATTTCCCCTTCTTAGAATTAAATTCTTTGTAACTTCGTTGGCTAATCATTCTCATTGGAGATAGGTAACCAATGAGATTGCAATATATCTACATAAGAGCAAAAAGAGAAACAAGTGATGACTTGCTTACAAGGCTGTTCCAAATAGCCAAGCTTCCAGTGAAACTCAGATGAAATACTCAAGGCTTGTGTGCCATTTGGTCGTTTCTGCGTATTCCTTCAAGAGTGGTATATTTTCAATATGTGCACATATTATTGTACAATTGCCATACCATGAAGATAATTAGGATAATGATTATAGAATGCCCTGGCGATGATAATAATAAGCAATTCGAAATCTCGATTCAAGACAACATTTCGCGGTATTCTCTCCAATGATTTAGAGAATTATAAATGCATTGTAACATAGTTCTATGAAACATAGTGCGTAGATTGATCTTAGCTTCTGAATCATCATTTACCAGGATATAAATCCTAGATACTCATTTAGCTTCACGATTTAAGAAGTATTAAAAAAATTAATTGAGTAATTATGTTCACTTTAGCAGTGCCTATTTGCCCCTACTGTCATCAACATAAGTTGCTGAGCTGCAGAGGAAAGTTGTTGCCGCAATGTAGTTGCTAGATGTGGTCAATGTGGCAAGGCCTTTATGCCATTGTAGTGTGCCACTAGAGTGATGCTCTATTGCATCCATCAATATACTATTTTCTCATTAGATTCCAAACCAGTTACTATGGTCAAATAAAGCTGCTCTTCACACCAACATATTAACCAAAAATAAAAATAAAAAATCAATTCATAAATGAATCAAGTGTTCTAATTATTCTGTCCAAAATATTATGACAGAAATGCTTCAATCTAATTATTGCAAATTATTCAGCACATTTTCGTTAGTTATTGGGTCCATGAAAATGAGCTTTACACATTTAACTTATTATGCATAAGATTCTCAGCACGATGGTACCATATTTTATGTTTATGTGAAATGTCAGAGCGTCAATGCGTCTATTGCGATTCTGGTCTGTCCCTAGATGTTAGTTTGATATATTTTACAACGCATATGCAATATCTTAGCATGCCCGTTTTGGATAAAATGGAAGAATATTTGAATGCACAATGGTGAGTTGCTCTCCTGGGTTCGTATTTAACTCACGTATGCATGACTGTGTGTTAATAGCATTACATTTTAGCAAATGACCTTGTAGTCCTGTAGTAGCAAGTTGTTCTTGTTGTCTATCACGTTGCTTCAAGACTAAAATGAATGTGTGTGTAGAACAAGTCTTGTAGTTGTAGACAGAGTAAACTTATCTCTGATGTGTCAACCCTTAATTTCTGATCAAATGTCTATTCATAGGTATTCAGAAGCGCACGCACACACACCCACGCTCGCATGCATGCACGCACGCACACACGCACGCACGTACGTACGCACGCATGCACGCATGCATCAGTAACTACCATGCCATTCTATCTGAAACAGTCTTTCAATATTGGACGAGTTGATCAGAATAACAATTTCTGCTTGAATAAATTATGCTTTCATGTCAATACTTCTGTGTGCCAAACAGGACACGAAGTTGTACTAACTCTTACTGTTGATGACATTCTAGCTATAAATGGACGGCTAACGTCACATTGCGAATAACAAATATCATTCTAATTAGAACTAAGATTTCCTGGGATTATTATACATTTTATTCCATTCTATCATGCTTTCTTACACAGTCTGGTAGAATTAGCCGATATTTTGCCCGAAAAATGTCCATAGAAATCATGTTAGCAACATTTGTTCCCGTGACCTATCCAGAATCCCATTCTAAAAATGTATCCCCCATTGGGGAAATTTTGTTACAGTAGTTTGAAATCAGAACATTGTTTGATCAAATACATTGGAAATAGATGTATGGAAATCCCATGTTCCATACTTTTAATCAAGCAGATAACCCTTAATATTGTGTTGCGTTACTTAATTAATAAACAAAGGCAATCGGTGATTGTAAACCATCGGCCCTACAGCTTTGTCACCTTTGTCTACTTTCAGATTTTCCAGATTTTAAAATTTGAGCGAAATTGGATTTGTAATTTTTTAGATGCAGCTCTGCACAGACAGACAGACAGACAGACAACATGACAGACAGACAGACAGCATGACAGACGGAAGGACGGGCGGGCGGGCAGGCAGGTAGGCAGGCAGACAGGCACGTTTGCAATACACTCATCCACAGGGCGAGGGTATATGTCGAGAACCTGAGATTCGTCATCAATGACCGCAACAGGGGCTATGTTATTGCAGGATTCACTTAGGCATGATGCACTTAAGATTGCACATTGTATTACTTTTTTGCGGTAAGAACATAGAGTTATGGGACATGGGTTCTTTCCTATGTGTTTGCATTCGCATCTTATGAATTTGAGGACACCAGGAGGTGCAGTATCTACATCAGTCATGATTCAGTGAAGGGATCCACCAGTCTCCTTCCAACCCCACTCACTTTCTTCTAAGCGCTCACTGACCAGTTCCTTCCATCGCACCACGTGGAGGTATACACGTAGGCTGCGACAGTAGGCTTCAGGATCAGTAGGAGGTAGCCGTTGTGGACCCACTCTGTTACTCTTGGACACCATCGCCATATATCTGGGAAACCTCAGCGTAGTGAGCCTGTCCTCCTTACTGCATGCATAGAGCAAGCAGAAAAGTCGAATTCCAGCATCACCACCTTCGTCTGCTGTATTGTCATCGATGATGATCTTGGTGGACAACATTTGTATGTCTGTGGACTTTTTCAGCTGTTTCAATAGGTATGTCATTCAATTACCATGTGTTGCTGACATAGGGTCACACACACTCATGCATGTAGGAGTAAAACACATGCTTCATGATATCTGTATGAACCCCTTCATGCTGTGCATATGTCCTGACTTTGAGCAACTGTTTTCCTTTGTGAGCAATATTTCAGCCATGATACAACAGCATGGTGAGTATGGCAGTGGCTTTTGTAACAACAACTACTGGCTGTCTATTACAGGCAAATTCCAACACCGTTGACACGATTAGTGGGTCCGCATCTGCGTTGCTTATTTCCACACTATGACCATGGAATAGAAGATGCGCTGCAAGGACAGCAATAAATTGTACTTTCTCTATTCACTAGATAGAAATGTCTCCTGATCTGTGTGCGCCTTACTTTAATCTGCTACCAAAACATCGGCTGGGATGTTCCCTAATTGAGGACATTTGCGTGTGTGGTCTTTAGGGGATTTCTTCACGTACTCATCAAACATGATGTTCTATATGCCTTATTTATTTATGAAAAAGTAGCTGTACTGTTCCATGACCTGTACATATGTTGTATTCTTTTTCCACCTCATGTAGTGCAGCGGCCATCCGCCATCAATTACATGCATCACCTGCTGCAAGTTGGGAGTGCCTTCTTTCAAAATCAGATTCGTCATGTCCATTTGGATTGTCCTAGCAAGTTTAGATTTTCTCTATCTTTTTCATGAAATGATCTTTGAATATAGATGTGGGAATTGCTATCATCTCATCTTCAACGTATGGTGTAATATCGTCATGTTCGGATTGTGTTAATGCAGTACAGCGCATGAACAAAACTGATTGAGCTATTTGAACCACCTTATATTCTAGTTTTACTTCCGGCTTCAAATCATACAAAGTGTGCACCCTATGAGTTCTCTTGATGGCTACATCGCTTATAGGTTGTTTGTCCATATATCATTGTATCGTATTGCCATTTGCCAAGTTTCTCAATTGCATCGCAGTTGATGCCATCACTGTCACTCATTGTCAATTTGCAAGCTAGAGACCGAAGTTCTAGGCATCCATCATCAGACGGATTGTGCACCTGGAACCATTCCCAAATTTGTCTTGTCTCTGTGTAATAGTTATAGCGCCTCGTCATCCCAATTTCCACATGCTGATAACTTGTAGTGTGATGCCTGCTCATCAGTGGCGGCATGGCATTGTGAACTGCTGCACAAACATACATGCTGTACACCCATTGTTGCTGAGATACTTTCTGTCATGCCTCTACCACTGGTTAACACCTATTGACTTATCAAAGATCTCAGCTTGACTTGATCGATCAAATGATCAGTCCAAGTTCCAGCCCAAAGTTTCTCACTCCTGCATACCATATGATGCCCTTCAATGACAAATTTCTCATAGAGTCATGGATGATTATCAAGAAACTTTCACATTACCTAGAGACAGAGCACTTTTCGCATACATGTTATGCCCTGTAGCTGCAAAAGGATTGAGTAACTTTACCACAACAATCAAATTCCCCTCCCACAAACATAGTCTCTCACAGCTGATAAACCCCTTAGTCACTTTGATCTACTCGAGCCATTGTATCCACAGCTTAGCTGTGTGCGATTGAGTGGCCATTAATATTTTGGTTTTCTCTACACCATGACTCAGTGCAACAAGGGCAGGTGACTCAGTATCTGGTGTGATGCGAAGATCAATGACAATGTCGATGATTCAGCATCTTGTGGGATGCAAAGATCAATGGCAATTTCAATGTGTTCTTCTAGTGCCGTCACTTGTTCTTTCTCAAGCGCATGTATACATTCCACATCAATAACACTTCTCTCTTGATCTAAGGCAGGATTAGACTCAGCACCTCCATCTATATATCCAATGCTACTGTCATCCCTCTCGGAAGAATCTTGTGGTAGCACCATATAATCAGGTGTGTTGTAAGAACCATCTCTATGATATAGAGTCCACACAGATCATTGAGCAATGGCCCTCATCATATAGGTAATTGAGATCAATGATGATTTTTGTATGTATTTCTTGATATGCTTCTCCAACAAATGACACTAACTGTTTCTATGGACATTTTTTCGCAGTTTGATCCTAATTCCACTACAATAAGAGGAGGATGTTGAGGAATGGAGTCAGTAGAACAAAGGGATCGAGAGGAATGGGCAAGGGTGGAGTGAGGGAGGCGAAGAGTGTAAAAGAGGAATGCGGAAGACAAGTATGAACAGACATCCATACTGTACTGTTTAATTAGATAATAATAATAATAATAATAATAATAATAATAATAATAATAATAATGTTGACGTTTCATGGATGTCTTGTGTAGCTATGATACAAAGGTTCCTGAGATGTACATAATAATTATTATATACATGTAATTGTGCTATTTAGGTAATCCCATTAAAGAAGTCTCTCTACATCATAAGACTCGTCCACTCCATTGCCGGTTTCTCCGTTTCGCTGAACATGAGGCGGAGGTAGGAATCGAACTCGAGACCTATGGATTATGGAAATGCCCATGGGCAATGCATAAGACAGTTATTAATGCCTAGTAACTGTGATTATTCATATGTCCCTCTACAAACTAGAGTTATAATCACGGAAACAACCAACACAAGAGGTAATAAGTTAACAATGCATGGCGTTTTTAAATGCTCATTTGGCAACAACAGCTATCCTTGCTCATGGTCAAACAATCCTAGACACGTCACAACAGATAGAATTGTTGAAATTTAATATTTCCTCTGTCTGTCTGTCTGTCTGTCTGTCTGTCTGTCTGTCTGTCATGTTGTCTGTCTGTCTGTCTGTCTGTCTGTCTGTATGTCGCATGTGCACTTAGTTTTTTATCGTACATAAATTGGTACTTCGTTCCAGTAGCAATGCAGTTTCTGTAAGTGAAGGTTTTACCGTATATTATGATAATAATTGATGTCTGGTCCTTCTCATAGCCTACAACATGTTGTTTTACAGAGAAATCCATCTTAACTGTTATGCCCTATGTCGCCATACTGCTCTAGTTATCGTTACTATATCAGTATAAATCTGTCACTGATACTCATTATGTTATGAATATTTCAGACCAGCTATTAGTACGCTTTTAGTGAGAACATTTTCCTTGTTCTTCCCAGGCGTATTGATATTGCCTCGGGAGTATTGGCTACATGATATGGCTAATAAACCTTAACTGTTTGACGCTAATATCAGCCGAAATTACTTATGCGCTGGTCTTGATAAAGTCCATTTGCAAAGCAAAGGAAAACTATTTTTGAAATTTTACCACTGGAATGACTGGCTCGATAACCGAGCCAGTCATTCCATTGTTAAATCTTCAAAAATAGTTTTCGCTTGGTCTGCAAATAGACATTTTATAAGAAAATGTAATTGAATTTTATTAAAGAAATTCATGTGTTAATGGTTAAATAACGAGTAACCTGTCTCTAGAGACCACCTCGCCTCTGGGAACAGCAAATATGCTCATATGTTCTAAATGGAGGATTGTGTTTATTTTAGATTGAAAACATGTAAAGTATAAATAAACCTAGTTTGGATATGGCAAGTATTGTATGCTGGACTCGGAGCAATTTCTGGTACATATGCCCTCCTTGTGGCATTTGTGGGAGAATGAGACGTTGGAGTGGACCTGTTCGATGTTCATTATTCGAAGTCCCAGGTATAAAGTGGTGAAAAACACAGACGACGTACAAAGCTATACAAATGTCCACATTGATTTAGTTAGAGCTGGTGCAATTTAGAACAATTATAATCTAGGGCTGCATCCACTGTTGTTGACGTTATTGCTATAACGACTATCAGAATGACAATTAGAGCTAATGTTGAGAACTACGTGCGTGCCATGTTTCCTAGAAAAGGTTCTTATTCTATTGAAGTTTACAAATTACATGACTTTGACAGCTCCAGATTTCAAAACATCGAACATTCTCCGGGTCACATAACCCAGATTTGGGCATTGATGAATCAAGACTTATTTGACCCTTTGAACTCTGAATTCCCAGACTCTCAATTTCACGGTAACTCTACAGGTAAGCTGTTGAATATTTTAAAACTGATTTGACAGGAATGTGTTACTGCCGATGGCAACAACAGCTCCCAGTAAATTTAGTTTCAAATTATTTAGCAAACGATTAATTAAAACGTAAATGGTTTTGCTGTTTTGGGTATTTTGAGTTCAAAAGATTAAATCAGAATTGTTTCACGATGTTGACGGTTTAGAAAGAATCATCATACAGCAAAGTCAGTGCACACGACATAGCTGAACAAAAGCAAGATAGCATTCAGCAGTAGGTAGTACCGAGAAATATTTGATGAACTAGATTACCTATCACGCATATCGTCGTGACATAAAGACATAAACATGGTTACCGTATTTGTTTTCGTCAATTTCAAGAAGTAGTTTGGTTGTTGAAAGGTTGAACCGAGATAAATTGATAAAAAGCCTAATTTACTATCATGTGGAGTGCAATTCCAATTACTATAACATGGGGTGGGGGGTGTAAGCTGTATCCTAACAAATGCCCTCAAAATTAGCTATAAATCCACCCTACTATATCAGGTAATTATACCCTATCAAGAAATTCAACAACTCACTTGTAAATATACGTTGAAATGGAGATTCTGAGAACTCAGGAGTCAAAGCGTTAAGCTAGTTACATGTATTTTATTATCATGCGATCATAGAAGATGCCAGTCTGAAGTTTCCGTGTGTAAAATATATGTTTGTAGGATGAGGGTTAATAAACAACCACACGGTGAATCTAAATAGTGATTACATTTTGGCAAATGAGCTAGTAGTAATTTTGTATCATGTATCTCTTCTTGTCTATCATGCTGCTTCAAAACAAAGATGAATGTCTTTGCACAACAAGTCTTAGAGTTGTTCACAGAGTAAACTATCTCTGATGTTTCAACTCTTAGCAACTGCCTATGCGTGGTTATCCAGAAACGCACGCACGTACGCACGCAAGCAAGCGTGCACACACACACACACAAGCACACGCACGGACTCACGCTCGCTCGCAAGCGCGCATGTATGCACGCATGCTCGCAGGCACGTAAATATGCGCGCACACACGCATTACTGCCTCTCATACCATGCTGCCTGAACAGGCGTTCAATATTGGATGGGCTGATCAGAATCATAATTTATGTTTGACTAAATTATGTATTCAACTCAATATTTCTGTATGGCGATACTGATTTAATATATCCAGGGTATGGAGGACTGGGGTGGGTGGGTGGGCGTGGATAGATATGTGGGAGGAAGATATGGAGAGGGGAAAGGTGAAATGGAAAGAGGGGTGGGTGGTGAGAGAGCGATGGTGAGTGAGAAGGACACAGGACTTTTCCTATGCAAGTATTCAAAATATTCCTCGTTTATGGCATATCGAATAAAACAGGATCTTGTTTTTGTATTTAATTTAACACTGCACTATTTTCTAATTTTCTAGGTTGCTTAGGATACTTCCTGACACACGTTGTCCTCACCAGGTCATGGACCATGGCCTTGCAATTTAAGTTTAAATCACAATACTGCATCACTGAAACTACATTTGTGGTCGTGTAAAGGCGTAAACCGGCGTAGCTACACTAGCCTGGGATATGCTAATCTCGGGTAGACGTACTAAGTGTTTAAATTACATTCATTTTAATACAAACACGTGTCATTCTCAATTAAATACGCTAATTCGAATATCTACTCCTGTAGGGGAATAAGCTCACTCCGAATGCGTGCGTAAGAAACAGCATACCCTATCTGTTTGTCCGGCGTGAGCCAATGCTGTTGCGACTATCTGTCTTCCGTTTGCCTATCTCCTATACCTTGCGGCCTAGATAACCGGAATATATGGCTTGACTCAGATGATACAAATTATGATGAATTATGTCACAGGGGAGTAATAGTGAGAAATGTGTAAAATCCGGGTACATGTTTGATGTTGCTCAAGTGTTTCTGGAGCAGTTACACATACATCAAGTAGATCTATAGCATTCAACCACAGGCCACATATGTCGTGTCACCGAGTGGTTTGCAGCCATAGTAAGGCTGTGAGTGTTCCTAGACTGTATGATCTGCACGAGTATATCTCTGTGATAGAAGACGCGTAGTAAATATGAGAGGCCACAGGGCACTATATTATGCAAAGATAAGGTCAACAGCCATGGAATGGAACGAAGCTCAAACACGAAGGTAAATCAAAATAAAAGGATCCCATTTATACATTCCATGCTACAGTTGTCCCAAACTGGCCTATCCAGTGGTCTTGAGGAATGCACAGTAGCAGGCCAAGAGAATACTTTTTAAACTTAACACTAGAATAACCAAGTCAGTCATTTCAGTTGTACAATTTTACAATCATTCATTTTCGCCTCTCAGAATCGTGACGTACCAGATTGTTTGCCAACTTATAAAATATGTTTGACACTTTAAACTTGCAATCAACTTTAATGATTTAATTCGACAGAGCCGAAAATAGGGGAATCACCATTTTGTGAAATTATATCGATTGTCATCTAATCTGTAGCTCAATTCGCCCATGATTCCTTGGAAGCAATGGGCAAACGAAGTGTTCTACGCCGAATAAGCAGCTGAGATTCTGTAAATCAGCCTATATAGAGGACAGAAAAGCTCTTACTCGTGCTTTGAGAACGGAATAGTCCTTTATAATTACTTAACTGGTTGTTTTCATCTGATTTCCCCTTCTTAGAATTAAATTCTTTGTAACTTCGTTGGCTAATCATTCTCATTGGAGATAGGTAACCAATGAGATTGCAATATATCTACATAAGAGCAAAAAGAGAAACAAGTGATGACTTGCTTACAAGGCTGTTCCAAATAGCCAAGCTTCCAGTGAAACTCAGATGAAATACTCAAGGCTTGTGTGCCATTTGGTCGTTTCTGCGTATTCCTTCAAGAGTGGTATATTTTCAATATGTGCACATATTATTGTACAATTGCCATACCATGAACATAATTAGGATAATGATTATAGAATGCCCTGGCGATGATAATAATAAGCAATTCGAAATCTCGATTCAAGACAACATTTCGCGGTATTCTCTCCAATGATTTAGAGAATTATAAATGCATTGTAACATAGTTCTATGAAACATAGTGCGTAGATTGATCTTAGCTTCTGAATCATCATTTACCAGGATATAAATCCTAGATACTCATTTAGCTTCACGATTTAAGAAGTATTAAAAAAATTAATTGAGTAATTATGTTCACTTTAGCAGTGCCTATTTGCCCCTATTGTCATCAACATAAGTTGCTGAGCTGCAGAGGAAAGTTGTTGCCGCAATGTAGTTGCGAGATGTGGTCAATGTGGCAAGGCCTTTATGCCATTGTAGTGTGCCACTAGAGTGATGCTCTATTGCATCCATCAATATACTATTTTCTCATTAGATTCCAAACCAGTTACTCTGGTCAAATAAAGCTGCTCTTCACACCAACTTATTAACCAAAAATAAAAATAAAAAATAAATTCATAAATGAATCACATGTTCCAATTATTCTGTCCAAAATATTATGACAGAAATGCTTCAATCTAATTATTGCAAATTATTCAGCACATTTTCGTTAGTTATTGGCTCCATGAAAATGAGCTTTACACATTTAACTTATTATACATAAGATTCTCAGCACGATGGTACCATATTTTATGTTTATGTGAAATGTCAGAGCATCAATCCGTCTATTGCGATTCTGGTCTGTCCCTAGATGTTAGTTTGATGTATTTTACAACGCATATGCAATATCTTAGCATGCCCGTTTTACATAAAATGGAAGAATATTTGAATGCACAATGTTGAGTTGCTCTCCTGGGTTCGTTTTTAATTCACGTATGCATGACTGTGTGTTAAGAGCATTACATTTCAGCAAATGACCTTGTAGTCCTGTAGTAGCAAGTTTTTCTTGTTGTCTATCACGTTGCTTCAAGACTTAAATGAATGTGTGTGTAGAATAAGTCTTGTAGTTGTAGACAGAGTAAACTTAATTTCTGATCAAATGTCTATTCATAGGTATCCAGAAGCGCACGCACACACACGTACGCTCGCATGCATGCACGCACGCGCACACGTACGTACGCATGCACGCATGCATCAGTAACTACCATGCCATTCTATCTGAAACAGTCTTTCAATATTGGACGAGTTGATCAGAATAATAATTTCTGCTTGAATAAATTATGTTTTCATGTCAATATTTCTGTGTGCCAAACAGGACACGAAGTTGTATTAACTCTTACTGTTGATGACATTCTAGCTATAAATGGACGGCTAACGTCACATTGCGAATAACAAATATCATTCTAATTAGAACTAAGATTTCCTTGGATTATTATACATTTTATTCCATTCTATCATGCTTTCTTACACAGTCTGGTAGAATTAGCCGATATTTTGCCCGAAAAATGTCCATAGAAATTATGTTAGCATCATTTGTTCCCGTGACCTATCCAGAATCCCATTCTAAAAATGTATCCCCCATTGGAGAAATTTTGTTACAGTAGTTTGAAATCAGAACATTGTTTGATCAAATACATTGGAAATAGATGTATGGAAATCCCATGTTCCATACTTTGAATCAAGCAGATAACCCATAATATTGTGTTGCGATTACACCCACATACACACGCACACCTACACCCACGCAAGTATAGATGCACACACGTACGGATGTACGAGCACACACCCACACACATACACACATACACACATACACACGAACAAACGCCCGGACGCACGAACGAACGAACGCACGCACGAATGAACGAACGAACGAACGAACGAACGCACTCACGCACGCATACACACACACGCACGCACGCACGCACGCACGCACGCACGCACGCACGCACGCACGCACGCACACACACACGCACACACTTTTTTGCAGACACAAAATTAAAAGATGTCCTACGGATATGATTTCATGTTGCCCCACCATTGATTTTGGTTAGGATTAGATTTATTTAAGAATAGGTAGGGAGGGATGAAACCTTGTCATTGTTAACAGGAACCATGAGGTCTAACTTTGATCTTACTAGCAAATCTTTCAGGTTTGGATTTCTATTGTAAGCTATTACTGGTCGTGCTTTGATCGGTTCCTTTAATTTAGATTGCAACTGTGAATATTCGTCTTTCATGGTTTTCGCTAATTCAACATTACGTCTATTGTATATGAGTTGAAGTGGGATAATTTTGTTCTTTTGTGATATTCCTGAATCTACATTTATTCCAAATGGTGCTTTTGTTTGGAGTGTTCTAATCCAATGGCCTTCTCGTATTTTGCGAAATGAACTCGTTTCTTCTTCACTATCGAGGGTCGGAATCTGTTCTATTGGCATGATTTCAAAATGATGTTCAACTGAATGATCAGGAAGTTGGAAATGTTGAGCAATTGGCGTATCTGCTGAGGTGTTAATATCAGAAACGTGGCGTCTAGCACGCACTCTAAATGCATTTTTTGTTTCACCGACATACTGTTTCTGGCAAAGGGCACAATTGATCAAATAGACTACATTCTCAGAATCACAATGC
The DNA here is from genome assembly GCA_034401795.1 of Chaetoderma sp. LZ-2023a. Taxonomy (NCBI): domain Eukaryota; kingdom Metazoa; phylum Mollusca; class Caudofoveata; order Chaetodermatida; family Chaetodermatidae; genus Chaetoderma; species Chaetoderma sp. LZ-2023a. Next base: position 68,335,215 of record CM067365.1, read on the forward strand.
ATATTAGTTCGAATATGATATTCATTTTTAGTTTGAAAACTCAGGAATGTTTGTTGGTTTACAATATAGTTGTTTACTTTGCATCTATTTTTGTCGTATTTAGAAACTGATCCATCGCACATGATTGGTTTATTGTGTTGCTCAAACTGTTGCTGTTTGAATCTTGGTTATTTAAAATGCGAAAAAATTCCCAAAAGTCTTCTTTTGAATGTTTTGAAGGTAATTTTCACCATTGAATTGGAAATCATTTCCTTTAAGACTTAGCTCTAGTAATTTTAGAATTTCCGTATCTGGTCGATCTGGATCAGGAAATTTGACAAAAGAATTCTTAATAGCATTGACTCCAGCATCAATATCTATATTGGTATACATAGCATCTATGTCTAATGTGACTAAATATGCATCTTTCGGAACTGACAATTTGGATAACTTTGAAAGAAAGTGTTCTGTGTTCTTGAGAAAGCTCTTGTGTCTATTAGCAATGGGCATTAAATAGTAATCAATATATTCTGAAATGCCATAAGACTCACTGCCACAGTCTGAAATGATGGGTCGTCCAGGTGGTGTCAATGGATCTAACCAGGTGCTGACAGTCTATCTGTCTGTCTGTTTGTTTGTTTGTTTGTTTGTTTGTTTGTTTGTTTGTCTGTCTGTCTGTCTGTCTGTCTGTCTGTCTGTCTGTTTGTCTGTCTGTCTGTCTGTCTGTCTGTCTGTCATGTTGTCTGTCTGTCTGTTTGTCTGTCTGTCTGTCTGTCGCATGTGCACTTAGTTTTTTATCGTAAATAAAGTGTTACTTCGTTCCAGTAGCAATGCAGTTTCTGTAAGTGAAGGTTTTACTGTATATTATGATAATAATTGATGTCTGGTCCTTCTCATAGCCTACAACATGTTGTTTTACAGAGAAATCCATCTTAACTGTTATGCCCTATGTCGCCATACTGCTCTAGTTATCGTTACTATATCAGTATAAATCTGTCACTGATACTCATTATGTTATGAATATTTCAGACCAGCTATTAGTACGCTTTTAGTGAGAACATTTTCCTTGTTCTTCCCAGGCGTATTGATATTGCCTCGGGAGGGTTGGCTACATGATATGGCTAATAAACCTTAACTGTTTGACGCTAATATCAGCCGAAATTACTTATGCGCTGGTCTTGATAAAGTCCATTTGCAAAGCAAAGGAAAACTATTTTTGAAATTTTACCACTGGAATGACTGGCTCGATAACCGAGCCAGTCATTCCATTGTTAAATCTTCAAAAATAGTTTTCGCTTGGTCTGCAAATGGACATTTTATAAGAAAATGTAATTGAATTTTATTAAAGAAATTCATGTGTTAATGGTTAAATAACGAGTAACCTGTCTCTAGAGACCACCTCGCCTCTGGGAACAGCAAATATGCTCATATGTTTTAAATAGAGCCAGCCGCGTGCAGGATTGTGTTTATTTTAGATTGAAAACATGTAAAGTATAAATAAACCTAGTTTGGATATGGCAAGTATTGTATGCTGGACTCGGAGCAATTTCTGGTACATATGCCCTCCTTGTGGCATTTGTGGGCGAATGAGACGTTGGAGTGGACCTGTTCGATGTTCATTATTCGAAGTCCCGGGTATAAAGTGGTGAAAAACACAGACGACGTACAAAGCTATACAAATGTCCACATTGATTTAGTTAGAGCTGGTGCAATTTAGAACAATTATAATCTAGGGCTGCATCCACTGTTGTTGACGTTATTGCTATAACGACTATCAGAATGACAATTAGAGCTAATTCTGAGAACTACGTGCGTGCCATGTTTCCTAGAAAAGGTTCTTATTCTATTGAAGTTTACAAATTACATGACTTTGACAGCTCCAGATTTCAAAACATCGAACACTCTCCGGGTCACATAACCCAGATTTGGGCATTGATGAATCAAGACTTATTTGACCCTTTGAACTCTGAATTCCCAGACTCTCAATTTCACGGTAACTCTACAGGTAAGCTGTTGAATATTTTAAAACTGATTTGACTGGAAGGTGTTACTGCCGATGGCAACAACAGCTCCTAGTAAATTTAGTTTCCAAATTATTTAGCAAATGATTAATTAAAGCGTAAATGGTTTTGCTGTTTTGGGTATTTTGAGTTCAAAAGATTAAATCAGAATTGTTTCACGATGTTGACGGCTTGGAAAGAAACATCATACAGCAAAGTCAATGCACATGACATAACTGAACAAAAGCAAGATAGCTTTCAGCAGTAGGTAGTACCGGGAAATATATGATGAACTAGATTACCTATCACGCATATCGTCATAACATAAAAACATAAGCATGGTCACCGTATTTGTTTTCGTCAATTTCGAGAAGTAGTTTGGTTGTTGAAAGGTTGAACAGAGATAAAATGATAAAAAGCCTAATCTCCTAACACGTGACGTGAATTCCAATTACTACAACATGTCCCACAAATCTATTTTGGGCGCAACATGTATAGCCGTTTGAGTTATGCTTGTATTTTAGTATTTACAGGTTCAAACGTACGTTGGACTTTAAGATCACCACACACACACCCTCCTCACCCACACCCATCTCACCCACCCACACCACAACCACCACCAACCACCCAAAATATTGAGGTGTTGAAAGGTTTAACAGAGATAAAATGATAAAAAGCCTAATTTCCTATCACGTGACGTGCAATTCCAATTACTACAACATGTCCCACAAATCTATTTTGGGCGCAACATGTATTGCCGTTTGAGTTATGCTTGTATTTTAGTATTTACAGGTACAAACGTACATTGGACTTTAAGATCACCACACACACACCCTCCTCTCCCACACCCACACTACCCACACCCACACCACAACCACCATCAACCACCCAAAATATTGAGGTGTGAGACATGTTGAAATCTATTGTTGGCCTAAAGACGAGGTCGGTGCGGGTTCAAAGCTGTTGCAAAGATTAATTAGTGGCTTTGGATTTGTATGGAATGTTGCATTACCTTCTGCAGATGTCAAGGAAAGGCTGTTTAGTGAAGGGAGAAGTTTGTAGCGTTGAAGAGATGGAATCAGAGATATCTGTTACTGAAGATAAATATATCGTTAACCCTCTAACAGTCATATCGGTGATCTTGAGAAATGTCCATTTGCAGACCAAGAGACGAATATTTTTGAAAATCTACCACTGGAATGGCTGGCTCGATAACCGAGCCAGTCATTCCAGTGGTAAATTTTCAAAACAGTCTTCTCTTGGTCGGCAAATTGGTATTTTCTATGCGAAAGTTTAAATTTTCTTGTACAAATCTGAGTGTTAGAGGGTTGAAACTTCCAAGTGAAAGCGTAATTGAAGAAGTGAAAAGGAATGTCAGCTTGTTCAAAGTTTCCATAACATAGCTTGTAATATTTGGACTTGCTAGTCGCATCTAAAACCATTATTTTGCAAGGCTTATGTAACATTAACTGCTCGAAAGGTAAAATCATCATTGTTAAACCCCGCGTGTGATATCTGTATCCTTTAATAGACAAGTCACTTAAAGCGGCATCTGTAGTGGTCTTGAGGACTGTCCATTTTCAGGCCAAGATGATACATTTTTCACTGGAATGACTGGCTCGATAACGGGGCCAGTCATACACGTGACCAATTTTCAAAAGCTAGTCTTCTCATGGCCTGTAAATGGACACTGCCTGGGCAGAAATGATGATCTGGAGTGTGTTGATCATTAACATGTTAATCCCTTAATGACAAAATTTGCTCACAAAATTAGAATATTTACTTATTGAATGTCCATTTGCAGGCCAAGAGAAGACTATTTTTGAAAATTTACCACTGGAATGACTGGCTCGGTTATCGAGCCAGTCATTCCAGTGGTAAAATTTAAAAAATAGTCTTCTCTTAGCCTACAAATGGACATTCCTCAAGACCCCTGCAGAGGCCGGTCTTGGCCGCCTTCGTCGTGAAAGGGCTAATGTCCAAGCCTCCCAACACGGCATCGGCAGTTACGTTGATAGGTATCCATTTGTATGATTACAGAATGATATTTTTATTTGAAAATTCCAGTTATAAATTTACCCCTAAAAACGTCCTCTCTAAAGTAACATTCACTGATAAATGATGTTCAATTTTCTAAAGATATCTGGACAATTAAAGGGTGAATTGATATAAGGAGTATTTTGAGAGATTTGTAGCGCTGTTTGGATTAGCCCTCATAGGATTTCATAAGATTTTATAGGATAGTGCTGTGGACTCAGGCTTATTCAGCCTCTATGTCCGCCTTTTCATTTGTGGATGAAACAGGCCACTCTCGCACGTGACTGCCAGGCATTGTATAGTCAGCGATAAAGTCAAATTTCATCTCCTGGTCCTTCCAAAATTTATCCAGCCCTTCCGCGAACTTAAACACTGATGTAGTATTTAGTAGAGTGCTTTGTAGAGTACCATATTTGTGAATGAGTGTTTCCGTAGATCCAACCGACACTTCTTTTTCTCTAGCCTTAAGTTGTGTCCTCTTGTTGTCTTGCTTTTAGATATTTTCAGCATATTTTTGGTAATTTTTGGATCATATATTCCATTCAGTATTTTAAATACCTCTATCATATCTCCTCGTAGCCTTCTATATTTGAGTGACGGAAGTCCTAGCTTTCTTAATCTATCAGGATACTCCAGATCCTTCAGTGTGTGAATCAATGTTGTTGCTCTTATCTGCACATTTTCCATCGTCGCCATGTCGTTTTAGGTGTGCGGCCCCACACACATACAGCATATTCCAGGTGAGGTCTAACAAGCGCTTTGAAAAGACTGATGAACATACCTTCATCTAGGAAGCTGAAGGATCTCCTTATCCGTCCCATTATTGAGATTGCCTTTTTTACCCGTGACTGTATGTGTTGCTTAAATGACAAGTTATTGTCCATTGTGATGCCTCACCAACGCCTCAATGCAGTAAAATACCACTTCTATTATTTAACCGTTTTAATGGGAATTTCCATTTACATGCCAAGTGAAGGCAGGATTTTGTGAATTTACCACTGGAATTTCCAACTTGTGTGCTTAATCAGCGTCCCTTTGCATGCCAAGACAAGATACTTCTTTTAATAATTTACCACTGAAATGACGGCCATGGTAACCATGCCAGTTATTCATGTATAAATTAAGCAACGTATCCTATTGGCCATGAGGACTTTTTGGGCGGGTTGATCATTATAGGATTATGTTGACAAAAGAATATGAAATGCCTCACTCTACAAACTGTCTGTGAGGGTAGAGCGACAGCGAAGCTCTATGTTAGTACAAGGGCGATTTGATAGGCAGATCCGCTGATTAGTCGAGAGGATGATGACGTCATCCATCCATACATGAATTAGACCACGCCCCCCCCCTTTTCCCGCCAAAATTACTCGAATCTGATTGGTCGAGAGCAAGGGTTATGTGTTCCTTCTCCACCAATTAGACTCCAGTACCTTTTACTGGAGAAAAGGTGCGCGTGTCCTAATTTACATATTGATGACATCATCACCCTCTCGACTACTCAGCGAACAGCCACCTATATCATCACCGTTTTCGGTGATGCAGTGTAGGCATGTGCCAATGATTGACTGGTGCAATGAGGCATGTGCTGATGAGTGACATATGTAATGAGGTGCAAGGCTATTAGGGGGCATGTCTAGGTCACGTGACGCCTGTAGGCTAATAAGTACGGCCACTTATCTTATTGACCTAGTTTAGGTCAAGATTCCAGATGTCGCATTGTAGGCCGAATGACCAATGAAAAAGTGAACGTGGAATAGCATGTGTTCATATCATCACTCTGGTCAGGGTACATTATGCCGGCTATGCTCAGTGCAGGGCCTAATGGCCTGTGAAGCAAAGGCGTGTGGTCTGGGGGCATATGGACTCATGGGATGCCAGATGTCGGATTATAGGTCTAATATAACATGAGAAGGGGCGTGGCCTACGGTTTCTGTTGTGGTCAGGTCACGTGATGCCTATAGGCCAATCAACATGGCTGCTTATCTCATCACCCTAGCTTTGGCACAACATTTCAGCCATGTTCTGTGGTGTGCGTTGTAGGGATAATGAACCGTAAAAAGGAGCATGACCTATGGTCTGGGAATAGTCAGATCATGTAACGTCTGTATGGCAATCAGCATAGCTGCTTATATCGTCCCCCTAGCTTTGGTGCAACATGTTCTGCCATGTTCTGTGGTGTACATTGTAGACCTAATGGCCCGTGTAAGGAGTTGTGGTCTAATGGCTTGGGGCTCAGTCTAATACGTGTATAGAGCTTACATTTTCCCATTCATATATTACAAGATAGTACATTTCTTCTTTCTACAAATAGCTATCGTGTATGCTGATTTTTACATTGGGTGAAATCTGCAGGGTTTCAGATGTTGCAATGCTGCTGAAAATATGTCACACCACATTCAGTTAAATGTGTTCAAAAATACGCATCACAAGCCTCTGTAATTGCTACAAACAGCCATTTCCTAGCCTATCTATTTCCCAAAAGTTTTAACTCGAGCTCATACTCATTACACCCACACCCGACCCACTATGCAAGTTATTATTGTTATTATTATTATTATTATTATTATTATTATTATTATTATTATTAGGATTGTTATTATTATTATTTTACAGATAATCTAGGCGACTACCCTCATGATGACAAACTTGACAGAGACCTATTCAGTAACTTTTATGAACCACAGCAGCGGCAGAAGCTGCAGCCCTTATAGATTCCTATCGAATGAATTAGGGTGTTAATGTCTACGTTATTAATGCCATTAGACAGTCATGCCTCTGAACATTTGTACGGCAATGTCTTTCAATTCATAGCATCTAAAGATGAATGCAGAGATGCCATAGGCCATATTTCCATGAAGGAAGTTGTGCAAAAATAATATGTACAACGTAAAAAGGGTCCACGCGGTCAATGGCATGACAGGTACATGACCATGTGCTGCCCTATGAGAAAACCCGCCTATTACGTTGCTTTTCGCAGTGGACCAGCGCATCTGCAGAGGAAGTATATCTGGTGTTATTTGATCTTGCCTGGGCCTGTGCATCAGTGAATTGCCATCCAAGGGGGCAGCTGCTGCGTAGCCCAAGGTGGCATTCTTACTGGTTCCAGGTTGGCTGACCACAGGACAGCCTAGCATTTTTACCATTCAGACTCTATCATCTACCTGAAATATTCGATCTAGATAGTTACGCACGCACACACACACGCACGCACACACACACACACACACACACACACACACACACACACACACACACACACACACACCGCCACCACCACCACCACCACCACCACCACCACCACCACCCACCACCACCACCACCACCACCACTACCACTACCACCACCACTACCACCACTACCACCACCACCAACAACTTCACACATCCCCATGCACACACACACCCCACACCCCACTATTGATACTTACAAAGCCGACAGCATGTACATGTCAGCTAATCAGCAATTTGATGAATAGTACACCACAGACTTCTATTTCAGAAATGTCATGAAACTACAGAACCCTATTTTGAAATTACCTAGTGAATGATTGGCTCATTAAGCGCTCCAAGGGTTGGCTTGTGAAATTTGCAAAACAACATTCTCTCAACCACACATGCCACACAGGCATTCTAGGAGAATTCGAAGGTGTTAAAGTGTTAATACTACCATTAATAATAATAATCATAACTAGATTGATCGCTCAACTTTTGACCCCACCGTGCAACCCACCTGTGGGGGCGGAGCCAAATGTAAATGACGGTTTGCACTCCACAATCATATGGGGACTTCCAAAATCAAATTCGGTTGAATTTCGTCCAGCAGTGTCAGACGAGTTGCAATACTTTCAATTTCGTGAACTTTGGACAACATCCACTGGACTGAGTGCACTGCAAATAGGATGTATAATAGTTGGTTATCGCACCTTAATTTAAACTAACTACGGGTCAGGGTACTAACCACCCAGAAATTGGCCTAGGTGGTAATATCATTAACCTAACTGGTTCTACATTGTCTGAAGCAGAAAGATCGTTGCTAAATCTTGGTCTAACATATGTACCAACACCACGGCCCAAGGTCGACATAGATTCTCTTTTAGATAATGGCTTATGGGAAATTGAAGAATTTTCTCACCGTGTAAAATTAGCAGACTTTTTTCGAAATTCCAAGAAAAACAACTTTCTATCTTTTGTTGAAAAAACTGGCTGGGCACCTAACTCGAAGTTGGTTGACCCTGCGATCCTTGATAGTATAAAAGCTATCAAGGAGCGTGTTGAAAATTTAGAATTTCCTAAAAATCATCAAAATTTGTCATATCAAGAACGTTTAGCCTTAACAGGTTTGCGTAAAAACAATGACATCGTTATAAAGCCTGCTGACAAGGGATCTGCTACTGTAGTAATGCGTAAGGATAATTATATTCGTGAAGCACATCGGCAACTCAGTAATCTGAAACACTACCGCAAATTAGACGAACCACTCTGGCAAAATAATTGTGATAAATTTAATGGAATCCTTCAAGAAATGGCTGACAAAAAGGCCATAACGAAAAAGCAGTTTAGATACCTTACTGCTAAACGAGATTCAAATCCACGTACGTTTTACCTTTTGCCAAAAATTCATAAACCTATTGAGTCATGGTCCGACCCTATGATACCACCGGGTCGACCTATTATCTCTGATTGCGGCTCTGAATCTTATCGAATTAGTGAAATTATTGATTACCACCTACAACCAATTGCGAATAGACATTTCAGCTTTTTGAACAACACTGAGGATTTCCTATCCTAGGTCTCCAAAATTTCTGTTCCTCCAAACTCACTCTTGATAACCCTCGACATCGATGCTATGTACACAAACATTGACATCGAAAGGGGTTTGTCTTCTGTTCGCAGAGCATTTGATAAATATCCCGATAACAATAGGCCCACTAGCGAAATATTAGCTCTCCTGGGGCTGAGTTTAAAGGGCAATGATTTCGAATTCGCTGGCGAAATCTACCAACAAATCTGTGGATGCGCTATGGGTAAACGTTTTAGTCCTAGTTTTGCCAACATCTGTGTAGCTGAGTGGGAAGAAGATGCGCTTAACAAATGTCCTAAGCAGCCCTTATTTTACCGCCGTTACCTCGATGATAGTTTTATGATCTGGAATCATTCGAGGGAAGAGTTTGATGAATTTTTCACTATTTTGAACAATCACGATCCTAACATCAAACTTAAAGCCAACATCGACCAGTCGTCCATAGACTTTTTGGACGTTACTCTCTACAAAGGTGTAAATTATAACAGGAGCGGGCTTCTTGATTACAAAGTATTCTTTAAGCCCACCGATTCCCATCAACTACTGCATAAGAAATCTCTCCATCCACCTCATACTTTTAAAGGTATTATCAAATCACAGATTATCCGATTTCACCGAAATTCTAGTGATAGAAAGAATTTTGAATCTGCGTGTTCCACCTTATTTAAAGCCCTCAAACCGAGGGGATATTCAACACGATTTTTGCGCAAAATAAAATCCGAAACTTTACATGATTTGGAAACTATTACTGATAAGGCTGCCGATCAAAAGCCTACCAAAATTCGTCACAATCGTCCGATTATAGGCGTAGGACAATCTCAGAAATGTGGAAAGAAGAGGTGTAAATTAGACCTCTATCTTCCTAATCAGACAACATTTGTCAGTTATCAGAACAAAAGCAAATTCCAACTTCAGTCTAATTTAGATTGCGATTCTAAAAATGTTATCTATTTAATATCTTGCAAATTATGCCAAAAGCAGTATGTCGGTGAAACAAAATGCCCTTTCAGATGGCGAGCAACTAGACACCTTTGCGATATTAGACACGACGAGGACACCAACGTAGCTCAACATTTCAATCTTCCTGGTCATTCTGTTGGTAGACACTTTGAAATTATGCCTATTGAGCAACTGCCTCTTTCTGCTACGGCCGAAGAAACTGATAAACAAAGAAAACTTCGAGAATCATTTTGGATTAAGCAACTGAAAACAAAATGGCCGAGTGGCATAAACGTGGACCCTGGTCTTGCTGATCAACGTGAAATTATTCCATTCAGTTTAACATACAATCGAAAAAATGTTGAAATTTCTGAAATTTTGAAAGATGAATATCATAAAATGAAAGAACCTCTCAATTTGCGTCCAGTGATAGCCTTTAAGAAAAACTCCAATCTACGTGACATCTTGGTTAATTCGAAATTAACTCTTCAAAAACCTTCAGAATGAATGATATATATTATTCATATTTTATAGGCCATACCGCCTCTATCAAACAAACATAACAAATCTCAGACAATAAAATAAATAAAAAATATCTCCCAACCTTGGGAGATCCTGAGCCAGTGCGTTTAATCATATAACAACCACCAACAACTTCACACAGCCCCATGCACACACACACACACCCCACACCCCACTATTGATACTTACAAAGCCGACAGCATGTACATGTCAGCTAATCAGAAATTTGATGAATAGTACACCACAGACTTCTATTTCAGGAATGTCATGAAACTATAGAACCCTATTTTGAAATTACCTAGTGAATGATTGGCTCATTAAGCGCTCCAAGGGTTGGCTTGTGAAATTTGCAAAACAACATTCTCTCAACCACACATGCCACACAGGCATTCTAGGAGAATTCGAAGGTGTTAAAGTGTTAATACTACCATTAATAATAATAATCATAACTAGATTGATCGCTCAACTTTTGACCCCACCGTGCAACCCACCTGTGGGGGCGGAGCCAAATGTAAATGACGGTTTGCACTCCACAATCATATGGGGACCTCCAAAATCAAATTCGGGTGAATTTCGTCCAGAGGTGTCAGACGAGTTGCAATACTTTCAATTTCGTGAACTTTGGACAACATGTGCAATAATTGGAATCCATAGCGTCTGTTATTCTTGTTAATCTATGTATATTTGTATTATGTAACATTATTATGTTAATTTCTGATCAAACCGTTATTATGATGTTTTAATATTACATATTCTGTTGGGTACTTTGGGGCTGGTTCGACCGGCGGCTGTTGATGCCATAAGTAGCAACAGCCGGTGATCGGATCGGTCCCAAAATACGCAACAGTTTTTCTCTGTGCTGTTATCCTGAAACTTGTACTACAGTAAATAAGGTTCAGAGTATATAAATAGACTCTAACATGTGCATTAATTGAAAATGAAAGTAACCGATATTTGTGTGAAGTCAAGTATACTCATATTATGTAACATTAATTATGTTAGTTTCTTTTCATTGTTATGATGGTGCGTTAATATTACATATTCTGTTGCGCATTTTGATTCAGCAACAGCCGTTTTGCTGAATTGGTCCCAAAATGCGCAACAGTTTGACACTGTACAGTTCTCCTGAGGTTCAAAGTATAAATTCATATATGTAAGGACATGATGTCTAAATACAAGTAAATAGCAGTACATGTCGTGCAGCTCGTGGGTGACATGGAATGTCTCCAAAATAGAATAGCGCACAGTTGAGTGCTTTGGGCATGTTTGGGCTGGAGGACATCGCTCTCTATGGCACCAATGTCTTTCAGTCCAAGTAGATTTTAGTACTGAGTAGTAGTAGTAGTAGTAGTAGTAGTAGTAGTAGTAGTAGTAGTAGTAGTAGTAGTAGTAGTAGTAGTAGTGGTAGCAGCATCAGCAGCAGCAGCAGCAGTAGTAGTAGTAGTAGTAGTAGTAGTAGTAGTAGTAGTAGTAGTAGTAGTAGTCGCTGCTGTTGTCGTGGTTGTTGTTGTTGTTGTTGTTGTTGTTGTTGTTGTTGTTGTTGTTGTTGTTGTTGTTGTTGTTGTTGTTGCTATAATTATTATTATTATTATTATTATTATTATTATTATTATTACCATTGTTATCATTATTATTATTATATGTGTAGATTTCTTACTTTCGCGCTTAGTCTACGAATTTTAGGCCTACATTTATCAATTTCGCTACATTTATGCATAGTCTTGTGTATTCTGTGCTCATTAAGCAATTAAATGTATGTTCGGTTTGCTCGTGTTCTGTAGTAATTAGGTATTCACCCAATTGTATTTTACTTCGATAAAAACTACCATTTCTAGAAAATAAAATTCCCAAATATTTTTATTCTTTCACCTCTTCTACCACCTGGTCATTAAGTGTAAATAGAATGTTGTTGATACGTTTCTTTCCAAATACCATCACCTTGGTTTTATCAGTGTTGACCTTTAGTTTCCACATTTTGCAGTAAGAATTTAGTGCATCTAGTGCTTTCTGTAAGTCCTCCTTGGTGTCACCAAGGAGTACTGTGTCATCCGCATATAAAATAATCATAAGTTTAAGCATATTCTGGATTTCGATAGTATTTGCCAGTGTTAGATAGTTACACTGTTTGCTAGTAAGAAATGTGTCTAAATCATTTATAAACAGTGCAAATAAGAACGGTGATAGGTTTTCTCCTTGTCTAACACCGATAGACGACCGGAAAAAGGAAGATATGCAATTATTGGAGAAGACACAGGACTTCGTTTTTTTGTATGGATTTACAATAACGTTGAGAAAATTTCCTGTAATTTCGCAATTAATAATTTGTTACCACAACGCTGTACGCCATACTTTATCAAAAGCCTTTTCGTAATCAATATAGGCGTAGTAGAGCGTGTGTCATTTGAATCTATATAAATCAATTAGGCATTTTAGCAAAAAGATGTGGTCTGTCGTTTTCGGAAACCTGCTTGGTTCTCTTTAATTAGGCCACGCGCTTCCGAAAATTGCGTCAATCTATTATTCAGGACACTTGTAAATAAGTTGCCTAAACACGATTAAAGAGTGATGCCTCTATAGTTTTCAGCTGACTCTATGCTTCCTTTATTTTTTCGTAAATAGGTACAATTACTCATAAAGTCCAGTCATCTGGTGTTATTCCTGTATTCAATACCGTATTAAAACGTTTAACCAATACAGGCATCATTATATCACTCGTGTATTTTAGGAATTCATTTATGATGCCACCAGGACCTCTGGCTTTCCCGTTCTTTAGAGATCTTAATGCTTTTACAATTTCGTTTTCATTTATTTCCGCATTTAAAATATCGTTTGCCTATTCGTTTGCAAACTGTCTGTCTCTTATTTCGTCGTAAAAGACATCGTCATCCAAGTCTGGGTCTTCTCCTTCGAACAAAGCCTGAAAATGATCTTTAAGAGCTCCTAGTTTTACTTTGACATTATGTTTTGGACCTTCGGCGTTTAGAATCAGCCAGAATTCTTTAGGCAAACTAGGTTTTGTTTCCCGAAGTTTAGGCATTATGGCAGTATTATAAATTTCGATACCCCTTTTCATGCATGTTTTGTATCCTTTGTTATTATTTATAACATTTAGTCTGCTGTCGTTTGACTTGAGTTTATTATGCCGGTTTTTCGACCTTCGGTAGGCTAGTCCTTCCGCTCTACATTCTCCATTAAACCATAGTTTATTCTTAGTTTTGTTATGTTTATCACGTCTACGTTTACACATTTTACTATGCCGAGCATTTTCCATAAAAATATCTTTAACTTTCTTGCACACTCCATTAATGTCTTGATGATTATCTAGCATGCGTAACAATTCCGGTACGCACCCATTTGAGAAGTTATCACAGTAGAATGTGTTTACTTGTATCCCATTTCACTACCTCATTTGCTTCCATTGTAGTTTGTGCTATGGTTGTACTGTTATTTATGCTACCGACATTTGCTACGTGGAATGTGAAGTTAAATGCTACAGAACAGTGGGCATCAGAATATAATGGCTTAAATTCGTGGATTTCCAAATTTTCCATGTACTGCGTAAGAATATGAGTACATAATACATAGTCTACTAGGGAGGTGTCTTTGCAGGTTACTTTACCTATATGTTTGTCAGTACCCACTCTCCCATTTGCAATAAGGAGTCCAAATACTTTTACATAATTCGTTTAATCTCCTGCCATATTGATCAATGCGAGACCGGTCATTTGAAAGCCTTTATGTGGAATATTAAACAAGCTAAAGTACTTTTCAACATTCACGGTTTCTTTTGTATTCTAATCGAGGAAGATGTTGTTTATAAGGTCGATATAGTCGATGATTTTGCTTGTGTGGGCATTAAAATCGCCACAAAGACAGACATGGCAACGATTTGTGCTGTTAAATTGTATTATCTCTTCTTGTATTTCATCGTAAGATAGTGGGGTGGCATATAACGAACCTCGTAGCGGTAAATATACAATACCTAGAAGAATATCTTTATCCTTTCGCGTTAGACTTTTCTTGATGCACACCCATTTTATATACTCCGATTTGGAATCTGGGAAGTCCAAGTGTTGTTTTATGGATAGTTTATAACCAATACATATGCCTCCCGATCTGCGGTTTGATATTTTTCTCCTGTTAAATAGGTTGGCCTCATAGTTAATTGTCTTAAGGATATCGGCTAGAAACTCATAATCGGCATCGTCTGTTTTGGTTTCACAAAGTAAAAATATAGCATAGTTACTCAAATGCTGAAGTATTCATTATACTGTAGCCTATTTCTCATGCCACATGTGTTTAACACCATGCACTTCACGAACGGCAAGGTGTCACCTATAGTGTTAGTATTTGTTATATTGTCGTCGTCGTCGTCGTCGTCGACGTCATCGTTGTTATCGTTGTTGTTGTTGTTGCTGTTGTTGTTGTTGTTGTTGTTGCAGTTGCTGCTGCTGCCGCCACTGCCGCTGTTATTGCTGCTGTCGCCACCACCACCATCATCATCTTCATCATCATCATCATCATCATCAGCATCACCATCGTCATCAACATCAGCATCAACAAGATCATCCTCATATTTACAATCATCCCCATCTTCGTCATCATTGCCATATTTACCGTTGTGGTCACAACTTTTATCATCATCATCCTCCTCCTCCTCCTCCTCCTGGTGATCACCGTCGTCGTCGTCGTGGTCGTCGTCGTCGTCGTCGTCGTCGTCGTCGACGACGACGTCGTCGTCATGATCATGACCATTATCCTCCCCATCATCATGATCAACATCATCATCGTCATCATCATCATCATCATCACCATCACCACCACCAACACCATCAGCATCCACATTGTAAATACCATAGTTACAGACATTATCATTATTGTCACAGTTATTAGCCTCATCATCAGCAGTACAGGCAGAGATCGTCTGGTGAGAGATCATAACACAGCTTTTCATTAATAAACCTAGGAGTCCCTACCCTAGACACATTATCAGGGATGCATTGTTATTTCCGGGTTGGTCATATAGCTTTCTGACGGTAGCTTCTTCTGCTCCGCATATCGGCGTACAGGTTGCTGTTGTTCCATCACTTCACTATCGTGCCCTGCAAGGTGCTTTTCCCACCAGGGTGTGTGGTTGTTTTGGGTTCCAACAGCTACATTTGTGATAGCAGCAGATTGCACAGATACGGCTGTGTTTTGGCTAGCGTGTGCTGTTGTATGGGGTTGAGCTAAAACCTGATCGAGCACACAGTTGAATTTGTGGTTAATTATTAGGATCTAGCCGAAAAAGACCTCTGCCTTAGCTGTACCAAAATCGGTACAGATATGGCCCTAGTTGTGGAAAAATCTACCATAGCTGTATGTACGTATGATCATGAAACTTGGTATGTGGATACTCCTTGAGGAGACGATGTGCATGTTCTTTAAACATATTATATTGTATCTCTCCTCCAACACCAACACCCACCCACGCACCCCTCTCTCTCTCTCTCTCTCTCTCTCTCTCTCTCTCTCCCTCCCTCCCTCCCTCTCTCTCTTTCTCTCTCTCTCTCTCTCCCTCCCTCTCTCTCTCTCTCTCTCTCTCGGCAACGTGATCTCGTCAACATGTCTGTAATTTAATCCGATTCAGACTTCGTATTCTCTCTTAGATTGAGTGTGTCAAATGTCCCAAGGGACCAGCTCATGATAAATTGTAAAAGACAGGAAATCAAAGCCAAACAATTAAACCTGCTTCTCTCTAAATAACAAATGAATTCTGTTTTCAGAGACCTATGTCTCAAGCCTGCTAAATATTTTGAAAACAATTTGACTAAAACCTATTGTTGCATGAACGCGTCAACAGCTTTCAGGCAAATTGTTTTCAAAATAATTGCATGGTCCTATCAATAGCATGTCGTTAATGTCATTTGTAACTTGCAAAGTGAAGTCGTCTATCGATCCTTAGAAGCTTTTTTAGACGAAATGTACAATCAAGATTACTTAAGACAATACGTCACTACTGATAAGAAGTGAATTTATATAATCTGCCAACCCCTTTACGATGTGACATTTCCGTGGAATAAAAGGCTCACCCTTAACCGATTGAAATGTCACTAATGAATGGGTGAAAAAATATCTTCAAACATTTTAATCTTTTATGATATCCAACCTAGAGATGAAGGGGGTCGATTGGGGAGTGCTAGGGAGGGAGCGGTTGAGGGGTGGTCGGGTTGGGGTATGGGGGATGAGTGAGGGGTGGTTAGAGGGTGATGGTGAGTGAGAAGGATAAATTGGTTCGATTAAGCCTTCCAGGACGAAGTCGGGCAAAACCAGCCTCTGTAGTAGTCTTGAGGAATATTTGCAGGCCAACTGAAGATTATTTAAACAATTTTACCGCTGGAATGACTAGCTCTGCAAATAGACATGCAATAAGCACGTGTTTTACTTGACCAAGTTTAGCCAATAAATAAGCACGTGTTTTACTTGACCAAGTTTAGCCAATAACTGGTTGAGCAATAGTCCAAATATGTCTCATTCTGTTATCACATTAATGGACCTTTCCTGTTTTCGCTATGCCCCGCCCATCTATATCTAAGCTCCACCCACACTTCGCTCGTGCTGGGATCGATCGATCTCTGAACTCCCTGACGATCAATTTCCAGAAATCTATACAGGTAAACTGTTGAATATTTTGAAACTAACTGGACTGGGCGCTATTGCTGCCTATGGCATTAGATGGGGTCTTCATCGAGAATTGGTTTCACACCATTAGCTGGCGTTTTCATCGAGGATGGGTTTCACACCATTAGCTGGTGTCTTCATTGACAATGGATTTCACACCATTAGCTGGCGTCTTCATCGAGGATGGGTTTCACACAATTAGCTGTCGTCTTCATCGAGGATGGGTTTCACACCATTAGCTGGTGTTTTCATCCAGGATGGGTTTCACACCATTAGCTGGCGTCTTCATCGAGGATGGGTTTCACACAATTAGCTGTCGTCTTCATCGAGGATGGGTTTCACACCATTAGCTGGCGTCTTCATCGAGGATGAGTTTCACACCATTAGCTGCTGTCTTCATCGAGGATGGGTTTCACACCATTAGCTGGCGTCTTCATCGACTATGGGTTTCACAGCATTAGATGGGGGTCTTCATCGAGGATGAGTTTCACACCATTAGATGGGGCGTCTTCATCGAGGGTGGGTTTCACACCATTAGCTGGCGTCTTCATCGAAGGTCAGTTTTATGTGATCTGTCTATACGCTATAAATTGAGCAATCCAGTTTATCGATCAATCATATGACATCATCATCAGATACGCCACATGTAGGCTGACGTCACAATCAACTACGTCATGAATAACGTGATTAAGTCCATCATAAACGATTAAGAGTCCGTCAAGATGTTAGAATTATAGATCTTTATCTATTTAATAAACATGATGTTGAATATTTTGAACCTACTTTGCCAGAGCGGGGTTACTGCCATAGACCACTGTGTCGTTTTCGGAAAATAGAGATTCAGGAGTTCGCTTGATCCCAACGCGGGCGAATCATAAGTGAAGCTTATCTAGAGATGGGCGGGGCATAGCTAAGAATGAATTATCCCAGTATTAGATGATATAGGATAGCAATGACTTGTAAACACAGCAGGGTCAATGACTCGTTGTCAAGCATGTTAAATCATCTATGATTTTTTTTTTAATTATGCATGTCTAAATAGATATTATACAACGAGGAGAAACGGCACCAAGACAATTACCATAACAACCCGTGATAATTCCAACAGAAATGATTTAATTTAATTATCGCAAAATATTCAGCAAATTCCAGTGAGATGTTGCAGACGTGAAAGTGAGCATACGCATTCCACGTATAAAGAAATTTCTCAGCATAATAATACCATATTGTATGGTTATGGGAAATATGATCGCGCCAATACGGCACTATTCACCTTTCCAGAATATCCATCGATGATTTGACGTCATATGACGTCATAATCAGCTAAGCGGCGTGTAGGATCACGTCATAATCATAACGTCATAAATGATCATAGTAGACCCGTCTTTAACTCTTAATAGTCCGACACGTAAGAATTGTATGTGGAATGACACGTAGTGCTCATACGGAAGACTTGTACACCGAAACAGGAATAGAAACGCTTTCACCCAGACGGGAATCTCAGAGACTAGTTATGCCATATAAAATTATCAACGGGATGACGTGTGAAATTCTGAATAATCACCTTCCCGCATTATCCCAGGCACGAAACCCCTACAACATTCGTCACGCAAATCTATTTACTCCATTTCGTTGCCGAATTGAGCTCTTCTGAGGATCCTTTTTTTCAGCAACAGTCCGTGCGTGGAATACTCTCCCAGCGCCGGTCACGTGTTCCGTTACTCTCACAGAATTCAAGAGCAAACTTAAAGCCATGTCGCCTATACGACCGCCTCCTCCCTGGTATTATGTCGGCCAAAGGTTAGCCAATGTAATCCTATGTAGGCTTCGTAATGGCTGTAGTAATTTAAATCGGCATCTATTTGAAAATTTTCTGTCAGACTCAGCTAGCTGCCCATGTGGATACATTGATGAATCCACAAATCACTATCTCCTCCACTGCCCTCTTTTTAACGACCAAAGAGTCTCTCTCCAAAATCAGCTCGTCCTAAAGAATATCTCTCTTGCCACACTGACAGCTAATCAACTTCTATACGGCATTAACAATGTCGACTTGGAAAAGAATATTACAATATGTAACACCGTGTGCAAATATACATAGTCAATACCAACCGCTTTAAGTAACTTCCTATTTGTTAAACTCGCATCTATAAGAGCGAAATGCAAACAGCCCAACATATACAAGCACGGTGAACGCAGCATTAAGAGCTCCTCACCTTACTTTTCTCACTCTTGTCAAATTCTTAGTTTATACCCTGTTTCTCATATTCTCCTCTCCTCTCTTTTTGTCTCTCTTTCCCTAACTCTCCCCCACCCCACACACATACACACTCCATCCCAACCTCTCTCTCACTCTCTCTCTCTCTCTCTCTCTCTCTCTCTCTCTCTCTATACTTCCCTCCCTCCCTCCCTCCTCTCTCTCTCTCTCTCTCTCTCTCCCCCGCTCTCTCCTTCTCTCTCTCTCTCTCTCTCTCTCTCTCTCTCTCTCTCTCTCTCTCTCTCACTCGCATTATGCACACGCGCACGCCAATACGTACGCACACACGCACATATTCACGTACACATACGTAAGCGTGCGAACTACCTAGACAATTGTAATCAGTGGTTGATATAAATTATCATTTAACTAGTTATACATACGTTACTATTTAATTATGTTTTATTATACCCCATCTTGATGTATTTATTAATGTATTGTATTTGTATGTATGGGAGACACGTGTATAAGACTTATGTCTTACTGTGCTCCCATTGAACAAAATAAAATTCTGTTTAAACCAAGAATTGTATGTCTTTACTATTTAATAAGCATGCTATTGAATATTTGAATTAGTTTCAAAATATTCAAACAGTTTACACGTATAGTTTTCTGGAAATTGATAGTCAGGGAGCTCAGAGATCGACCGATCCCAACACTAGCGAGGCGTGGGTGGAGCTTACAAGTAAGTTGTTGAATATCTTTGGACTAATTCGACTCGGGACTGTTACCGCATGTGTCAGCAACAGTTCCCAGCCAATTTAGTTTCAAGATATTCCGCAGAATGGTTATTAAATATAATATTCCATTGCTCCATCGGTGAAGATTTATCGATTTCATAAATTTGCCTTGAACGCGGGTTTGATAAATATAGTTATTACCCGTCAGCAATCTCACATGACCAAATACTGGTATTTGATTGGTTAAGATCAAGGATGTATGATGATTATGATCGGGTATTTCCCTCACGCGAGGGAAATACTACATGGTACACCACACCACCATTACCACCCCACCACCATCCCACCCCCACCCCACACCCTGTGGTCCATGAAATCCAACGTTTTTAACCCTCCCCACGACAACAGCGCATCAAGGCGCTATAAATGCTACTCATAAATTAAGATTTCTTAAGACAATTTTAAGAGAAGGCCATTTTTTAGATTTAGTAATGAAATTTACAAAATAGCGTTCTGTTTTACAGCAAATAGAGTTTCCTCAAGGCGACTGCAGAGGGCGCTTTTGTCAGGCTTGACCATGAATGCGCTAATGGACAAGAAAAGCCAAATTTCCTCCTTAATCAGCGTCCATTTGTAAGAAAAGATAAGACCAGTTTTTTTTTGAAAATTTACCGTTGAAATAACTGGCTCGGTTCCCGAGCCAGTAATTTCAGTGGTAAATTTTTTAATATAGTATTCTCTGGGTCTGTAAATGGCCACTGCTCAATACCACATCAGAGACCGGTTTGGCGGCTATGAACATTGAAAGGGTTAATCTGGTACAAGCTTGATTGACCCTCGTCACACCACCTAGACACGTATTGTGACAAATTACTGCTCGTATCCTTTCCACATTGGTTACATATTTTCGCTATTTATATATGCTTATAATATGTGTATGGTGTTTGACTATCAAAAAGAAATTAGCAGCATATACATATCAAGCCTTCATTATACGCAAGAAGAATATAAATTGAGCATTTTCTCCAGTCAAATTATTTTCAATATATTCAACATTCATTAGATTTTGGATTTAGCAGTGACATATAATTCGTACACGAGGGTAGCATAAGAAGAAAGTAAATTATGGATTTTCCAGTCAAATTAGTGTCAAAATATTCAACTGTTTTTTTAAATTGCTAAGTTATTAATGATATACAGTCGTACACTTGAAAATGTCACAAGGACAAAGTAGGTTGAAAATTATCACAAGTCAAATTAGTTTCAAAATATTCAACGGTCATTAAACTGCAAATTTATCAATGACATACAATTCGTCCATTTGAAAATATCACTAGGAGAAAGTAAATCGATCAATTTCCAGTCAAATTAGTTTCAATTCAGACTCAAATATTCAACAGTCATTAAGCTGCAGAATTTTTTTACAATACAATTCGTACACCTGAAAATGATACTAGGAGAAATTAAACAGTCATACTAGTTTCAAAATATTCAACATTGAATTGAGCATTGTCGCCGGTTGATCAGGGGATGGGTTGGGAGTCTTTAGGGGCGATTACTATTCATATGTGGGCTGGTGGCTTGTTAAAGGTAAATTATCAATGTACTTTAAATCATAAATTATTACTAAACTTCTGTATTAATTATTGTATGGTTTTTCCATGAATATATATTTGAGTTGTTACACTCAAGGGCCTATGGCCTATTGTGGCAAATAAATATCTATCTATATCTATATCTATATCTCTATGTATTCCAGCAAGGCACTTCGCTGTGATGGCATTTGACTAGGTTATGGAGCCAGTTCTTCTAGGTGTAAATTAAAAAGTAGTCTTCGCCTGCAAATGGGCATCCCTCAAGACCAATTCAGAATCGGTTGTGGGCGGGTTGACCATTAACAGGCTAGGTTGGCATACGCGGTGTAATGTACCTTAGCCCAGCAGTTCCATTCGCATTCCTTTCTATTATGTTATATAGTTCGTCCTATGATGTGTCCATAGCATCCCATTTTCAGCTTGATCGTGTCTGACAAGTGGAGTCTGTGAAACGAGCTACAAACACACATCCAGTAATTTGACTCATTTACGCTTGAAAACGACATATTGCATTTCTTAAAAGAATTGCGTAGACCATGTGAATGACTCACATGGTCCACGCAATTCCTTTAAGAGATACAATATGTCGTTTTCAAGTGTCCTGCGTGGTCCTCGTGTATCAGTCATGTTTACTGCGTATAAGACTCATAATATGCATAAGTACATGTTCGCAAGTGTCTTGTCACGTGCATACGTGCGTGCGCGTGCGTGCGTGAGTTGCTGCGTGTCCCCATGGGGCACGTCTGTAAATATGTGAAGTAGAAGGCGAGTGCCAGTTACTTTTTGAATTTGTAAAGGAAATCGTTTTTTATTGACTTTCCGCAGTACGTCTTTGTACAAATCAGCGGCAGGCTATATCTTCAAGCATCATTAGCACACTGTAGAATGCGCCAAATATCTTCCACATGAACATAAATCAATAACAGCCTCCAGTACCTAGACCAGAAAATGTGACTTTAATTGGAGATTTCACCTTTCCAGAGTATCCATCTATCAATCTGACGTCATATGACGTCGTAATCAGCTAAGTGGCGTGCGAGATGACGTCATAATCATTACGTCATAACTAATTTTATATGGCCCGTCTTTAACTCTTAACAGCAAGAGAACGAATTGTATGTCTCTACTATTTAATAAACATGCTGTTGAACAGCGCCCAGTCAAATTAGTTTCAAAATATTCAATAGCTTACCTGTATAGTTTTCTGGAAATTGATGGTCAGGGAGATCAACGATCGATCGATCCCAACACAAGGGAGGTGTGGGTGGAACATAGCTAGAGATTGTTGGGGCATAGCTAAGAATGGAAAGGTCCATTGCATTCTCCACTGGCAGCTCCATATCGTCCTGTGGTCAATTCTATTCTCCATCGGCATCCCCACTTCGTCATGTGGTCAATTCTATTCTCCATCGGCATCCCCACTTCGTCATGTGGTCAATTCTATTCATCGACCTTGTATTGTTCCAGAAGACCAGCAACCAGACAAGAATTCGATTACGACTGAATCGTGTGTGATTAACACTAATGTCATGCTTTTAATACTTATGAACATTCGGCCAGAAAATGAGAGTAGCTATGGAATAGATAGAGCACTCCTACGCCACCAATCCGTACAGGATAGAATATGGAATGTACATAATATCCCTCTCATAATTACTTTTAATAGACCGTTCCAGTTTTAGCTATGCCCCGCCCACATCCAGTTAAGCTCCACCCATACTTCGCCATGTTGGAATTGATCGATCCCCGAATGCCCTAACTATCAATTTCCTGAAAACTATACAGATAAGCTGTTGACTATTTTATAACTAATTTCACTGGGTGCCGTTGCTGCCTACGGCAGCAGCAGCGCTCAGTCAAATTAGTTTCAAAATAGTCAACAGATTATTTATTAAACAGCAAAGACATACAGTTCATATAACAACGCATATAGTCCGTCTTCAAATATGCACTCGTGACGTACTTATCTACGTCATTCATGACGTCATAATGGCGTCATTAAATCTGATGTCATTCTAAGCATTGCGTAGTTGATTATGACTTCATATGATGGATGGATAAATTGGAAAAGACCATTACCTTTCAAAATTGCCACCGAATTCAAAATGGCCGCCAACATAGCAACTGTAGTAGGCCTATGTATTCCGTAGTAAAATTCAGCATAGACGTTTAAACTCAAATATTAATTATATATTTATAGTAATCATATTATGCACTTACCAAATGTCCGTACCTTTCACAATAGTTACTTATCCAAAAGACGTGTCATTTTCAATATGGCCACCAAAATATCACATTATCTCTCATTTATGATCATGCCTTTCACAATAGTTACTTATCCAAAAGACGTGTCATTTTCAATATGGCCACCAAAATATCACATTATCTCTCATTTATGATCATGGCCAATACTCAATCAATAACATTTTGCCTAATACTCAAATTAGTGAGCCAATTCTCCTGTCCAGAGTATCCACCTATCAGCTGACGTCATAATCAGTTAAGCGGCGTGTAGGATGGCGTCATAATTATTACGTCATAAATGGTTCTATTTGGCCCGTCTTTAACTCTTAATAGTCCGACACCTTGTAAGAATTGCTTGTCTCTACTATTTAATAAATATGCCATTGGCAACAACAGCGCCCAGTCAAATTGGTACAAAATATCCAGTAGATTAAACCTGGAAAGGTCCATTCACGACATCCGTGAGATGCGTCCAGATGAACAGTCCACAGTGGAGATCACGGACCCACTTCACAATCACGCACTCAACCCCAATCAGGAGAAGGAGCTATTCGACTCGAACTCCTCTTCACTCAGTTCATAATGTTACAGCGGGATCCAATTCGATAGGCTATGTAGAAACGCTCGGAAAATTATTCCGTTGATGTAGACAATGGATCATTAACATTGAGCAAGATGGCTCTATCCATGTACTGCATCTTACACAGTTGTCTCACGAGAGCCTTCACATCTATGATGAATTGTTGAAAGGAATTCTGTCACACAGAAGTCATCACACAAGTTAACTGCACTGTCGCACAGTCAGATACACATCAGTCGTGTACAGAAGGCATTCATGTCAGTTCTACAGATTGTCACCACTGTAATACAAGAACTTGGAAATCCATTCACCGAAACTAGTTCAGACTTATTCAGGTTGAATAACAAGGGCATAATGCCAGAAGAGGTGATACACGCTAGACTACAATAGAAGATCTAGGCAACACTCAACACAAAATGCTTTCTTTCTCCAAGAGGTGAACATCTCGGGCCATTTCTGTCATATATCCGCCCCAGTGGCGTATTCAAAGGGGGCGGACCTGACGTACCACCCCCTCCCCTAAATTTGTTAAAACCTACAAAATACGCCACCCGTCACAAAATCAACCCTAACATTTTAACTTGGAATCAAACGAAGGATGCTCCTTTAGCACGCAGAATCGCGTAAGTGGGCTCTTAGTACAGCAAAATTCACACAATTTCTCTGTATGTTCCTCTCATCATTTTGGGAGCAGAATTTCCACAACTTTAAATGTTGCTACTAGAATTGATTGGTTCTCTTACGCAACCAATCATACAAGTGATCCATTTTCAAAAATAGTATTCACTTGTTCTGCAAATGGACCTTTGTCAAGACCACTGCAGAAGCCGTATTTGCCGAGTCTGGGTGTTAAGGTATTGCTGCTTGTAGAGATTAAGGATGCAATACTAAATCAGACAGCATGGATCATAACCAGAGACTTTACAGAAACCATCTGCGATCGACTAAACCACCTTGATATTTGGTAGCCGTTGGTGTTCTATGCCCACGCTCTACATTTCGGCTTTGGCAAACACATCTAAAGGCGTGTTCACACTAGAGAGTTAATCAGGAATAACGCCATACGTTAGTCTAAGGCCGTGTTCTCATTGGAGAGTTAACTAGGCAAAACGCCATACCTCAGTACCGCGTTACGCCGGTTATGTCTCTAGTGCGAACACGGCTTTAGTCGAAGTGGACGTGGTTTTGTGACAGTTAAGAATTGTTGATTGGTTAACGTATGCAGAACGCATGAACGCTGTTTCTTTTGATCATGTTCCCTTCAAAGAAGAAGTTAATCTCAAGCGGAAATATTCATTCAATGGGATGAATCGAGTTTTAGCTATGCCAGGCTAATCTCTAGCTAAGTTCCAGCCACGCATTATCCGTGTTAGGATCAATCGATTCCTGCATTCTCAGAATCTTAATTTCCAGAATAGTATACAGGTATGCTGTTGAATATTTTGAAACTAATTTGACCGGGTGCTGTTGCTCCCTATGGCAATAACAGCGCTCAGTCAAATAAGTTTCAAAAGATTCAACCTAGTGTTTACTAAATTGTAAAGCCATACACTTCGTACAACGATCCCCCTTGGTATCGCAATAATATATTTTGATATAGTAATTTTGTCAATGCAATGAAATATGTTCTTCCTCGAGTTGGTTTCGCCAAAAGCTATACCATCCAGAGTAAAATGACTACGAAGTCAATCCTGTCTCATCCTATTCACGGAGTATTGATTCAATAATTATATCCCTCAAATCCCCTATCAGAGACAATGAATTGAAACACGTTGATAGGAGTATGTATTGTCTGTCTACGTCTGGTCTCAGGGCTACAGTAACACCCGCAGCTTACACGCGTAATAACCCGTCCGGCGTCAACCGCGCCCCAAAGCACTCAAAATACTACTTTTATTATATTAATTAAGCTTTTAATGGTCAAGATTTTTTAGCAAAAATGCGCCGTAAAGGCAATCCATTTGCAGGCTTAAAAATTTCTAATTTACCAATGGGATTTACAAAAAGCTTTCGGGGTTCTCCCCAAATTGAGGCTGTTTTGGACAATTTGACCATTAAAAAGTAAAAAATTCACATTTTTAAATAATCAGTGACCATTTGTAGGACAAAATAAGACTATTTTTTAAACATTTATCACTGGAATGACTGACTCGGAAAACGAGCCAGTCATTCCAGTGGTAAATCTTAAAAAATCTCTTGTCCTGCAAATAGCCATTCATGAACACCACAGAAGAGGATGCTTAAGTTGGCACAAGATAGGTTAGGAAACACCATTATGGAATGTGTTCCTCAGTAGTAGAAGAGCGTCGATGACAACTCTGTCTTCAATCAAATTCGGTTGAGAAGATGTACTACTTCAGTTGTATGACTTTTTTTAATTGAGTTAGTGGGGTTTTAAGCTAAAAGAGAGGAGATTAGTATCTGAGACAATGCGGAAGAATGGCATATCAATAGTGAGGGAGTGAGAAAGGTAGCGGTAGGTTTAGGGGTGGGACGGATTTATGAACCCTGTGAGGGAAATAGTCAAAGAGGGGTGGAGTGTGGGATAGTGGAGAGAGAGAGAGAGAGAGAGAGAGAGAGAGAGAGAGAGAGAGGGCAGAGGAGGGAGATAAAGTTATAGAGAGGGAGAGAGCGAAGAGATAGCCAGGGAGGTGGGGGGGGGGGGTGAGGAGGGAAGGAGAGAGATGGCGAGGACAGAGAAAAGGATAAGTTGGAGAGAGGTCGGAGGAGAAGATAGGGTCTGACGGATGCGGGTTTTATCGGAATCGGGGCCAACGTCTGGAAATCCCCTTTCACTGTACGATTCATTTTTGTGCTAAAGTTTAATCACACCTGATCACTAGTTCTTTATGTATATAGAATATAAATATATTCCCCTTTTGTCTGCCCATTCATTACCTTCCTACAGCATATGAAATAGGGTATTGCATTCGGATCTGTGTACGTGCGTGCGTGTGTGCGTGCGTACGTACGTGCGTACGTGCGTGACGTGCGTGCGTGCGTGCGTGCGTGCGTGCGTGCGTGCGTGCGTGCGTGCGTGCGTGCGTGCGTGACGTGCGTGCGTGCGTGCGTGTGTATGTGTGTTCACGATCCCTCATTCACTCCCTCTCTCCCATGCGTCCTTCCCTCACTCCCTCCCCAATACCCTTCCTCCTTTCCTCCTTCCCTCCTTCCCTCCATCCGTCCCCCTGTATGTCTGTCTGTCTGTCTGAACACTGAAAAATTGTCTGTCTGTTTGTCTGTCTGTCTGTCTGTCTGTCCGTCCGTCCGTCGGTCCGTCCGTCCGCCCGTCCGTCTGTCCATCTGTCTGTCTATCTGTCTGTGCATCCGATGCTGTAACTCAAGAGCTACCGTGAATATTAACACAGTAGCTGATCTTAGCATGAATGCGGATTTCCCGGCCATGGTCGTGATCTGGATAACAACATCAGGATCCAGATCGCAACAAATTTTACATCTATGGATATCTCGAAAACCTCTGCTTCCCATTTGGCTCAAAGTTTAGTACAAAACACAAGAACGCGAGTGACTGGAAACTATAATTCACACATTTTGGTTGGGATCTGGAAATCGGAAATATCTGAAAAATTCTAAAATTCATATTTTACATTGTGAGAAAAACGAGAGGAGGGTCTGCAAACTCAGATTGCACTTCTTCATCACTGCTTCTAGCATGGCTTCCTGGAAACCTAGAACATATTTGCTATGTCATTGTATTTCTCAATTTCTGTACTGCGCATGTGTGTGTTCCTTGTGTGTGTATGTCTGTATATTCATGCGTCAGGTACGTGACAAAAAGCACTTATTGTTTACGATTTCTAAGAAACTCGCTTTATTCACAACATTCCACATAATATTTTGCCACAAATCAGCAGCAGAGCTTCCCTTCAAGCATCGTTAGAAAACAATAAAATGTGCCAGATCACGACCATATGAACAGAAATCAATAGCAATCCTCCGTAGGGAGATAACTAGACCACAAAATGTGAATTGTATTGGAGAAGTCCATTTCCCATCGGCACCTTCACTTCGCACACGCTATATTTATCGCCTATGTGTTTTATTTCCCGAAGATGATCACCATTAAGAGAATTCGATTACGAGTGAAGTGTGTGTGATTGACACCAATGTTTGCATGAGTGTATGGGCATTACAGCAGACGGTGAGAGCGACTGTGAAATAGAAGAACACTGTTGCGATTCCAATACATATATAGTGTGTAATAAGTGGCCCAGATAGCGCACTTACTGGGCCGATGCCGGGCCGATACCGTGCCGATACTTTCAGTATCGGCCCGGTATCGGCCCAGCATCGGCCCAGTTAGCTGTGTTATCTGGGGGTACTTTCCCATTGACTAAAATTAGGTGTTTAGTGTGAGAGTAATGTGGGTTTTACATAGCTTTGTTGAGCTGAGTATAGGAGAATCATAAAGATAACTCGTCAAAAGCTACAATCAATAAATCAAATGAACATATTGACGTCTTGTATATTTACAATCTCACCTACCCACAACCCTTTATCATTATTATCAGACAAACAGATGCTATTCTGACCACCTACGCACACCCTACCACACATATGCTATGCATTTACCTTCCACACCACCAGAATGGTGTAGCTGCTGTATATAGGTCAGCTATCATAAGGATGTTTTCTTTATGACCAGAAGGCAACGGGTCATTAAAGGATAAATAACCTTATCTCTTAATAGCTATTCAGATGGGGTAATATGCCACTCATAAACTATACAGGTAATGTTAAGCTTTTTATCATGTAGCTATAGAAAGATATTCAGGCTTTAGTAGCTAAATGTTGGTGCATTTCTTCAGCCTATGATGGCTGTCATGATTTACCTTTCAACCAATCAGAATAATCCTAGTGTGTCTGCCTCGGTATACACGCTCAGTCATAGAGGTGGCATCTATAGTTTGACAATGTGGTGTCAAAGTAACCATGCAGGTAATCTGTTGGATATTTTGAAACGTATTTGACTGGAAGCTGTTGCTGCTTCAGGCAGCAACAACTCCCAGTCAAATTAGTTCCAAAATATTCAAAAAGATGAGTATTACGTAATGAAGAATGTAATGCATTGTAACTTAATTACATTACAAGCTCTCGCTGGAAGAGATAAAATGGCGACGATCACTGTTTAACATTCACTCGATATTACAAAGCAGATAATTGTGATATAGATAAGTGACATGATATGAATGATATGGAATCTATAAACAATACAACATTCGATATGAGTTTAGCATCCCTTTAAACACGTTTCTATTGGGACCACTTAGTTTATATAACCGCTATTATTTGTCACACAATGGGAAAATGTTGGTGTATATATTTCTATTTCATAAAGTGCCTGGTAAACTCGAGCTGTTCGCATTATCGGCAGATTAAGAGAATGTTGATGCAATGCATGCTGACAATATTTTAAGTATTATTTAGGTAATGTTTGATTTATAGCAGGATGGAGGAATAAGCTCCACTCACACTTCACCTGGTTGAGATCGCTCGTCCTTGAGCTGCCTATCAATTTCCAGAATATTATACAGGTAAGCGGTTTACCATTTTGAAACTAATTTGACTGGGCGCTGTGCTGCCTATGGCTGCAACCTGTGCCCAGTTACATTAGTTTCAAAATAGTAAACAGCATCTTTATTAAATAAGATGCAATTCTTACAACAACCCTTGACGAACTTATCTATGACTGCATTGATTATGGCGTCATCCTACACGTCGCGTATTTGATTATGACGTCATATGAATGATGGATAAACTGGCAGTTGCATTGCACGGTTGTTGCCGAATTGTTTACCTTTTTAAAAGATCTTTGAATTTCCATCACTAACACTTTTGAACCATTACGGACCACCGTTCACCACACAAACTAATTTCACACCCAACAACTTACAGAGTTTAATATATGGTTCCAATATCTATAAGGACAGCGCAGACGCGTTGATCAAAGGTTGGCCAGGTTCTTCGAATGCCGGAGTATACGCCCAGTGAAAAGCATTTGTAGTTTTCAGTACTGAGGGCCAACAATATGAAGGCACGCTCCAGATATTCAGGATATAAATAAAGCATACTATCGAGAATTCGTCACATAAAACCAAATCATATGTCTCGCGCCCGCGGGTGTGCATGTGTGCGTGTGTTTGTGGGCATGAGCATTTACGTGTTCATGAGTATCTGTCTGCCCACACGTGTGCGCATCGATGCTATACAGGACAAATGCACGGCAATGGCTACAATTTCTAAGAAATCGACTGTTTGCGTTAATAAAAGCATGGATTGCTTCTTCTTCTTCTTCTTCCTCTTCTTCTTCTTCTTCTTCTTCATCATCATTTTGTTCATGTTCTTAAGACTCAATAACGCTAGTTCGCCAGGAACAATCTTCTCTAATCTTGGGTGGAAGCTTGCTCGTCAAGTTCGAAAGATGTATCCCAATTCTGGGTCAAATGTTAAAACGCAACGGCAATAACTTGCAGGAATACTGTGTTCCAAATGATCACTGTTGGCGCATTTTTTCAATAACTCTCGTTATCCTCGACCGTTCTTCTCCGTTCTTGTCTTGTCAAATATATTTGTCCATTTTTTGTGTCAAAAATTAAGGACAGGAGTAACAGTGTTCAGCAAAATTGTTTCTAAAATAGAAATGGTTGCCGTCAATGCGGCCCGATTAAGTATTCGACAAAATAGTTTGTTTTCTTTGACATTCCTTCTTCGACCCTTGTGCAACCAATGATATAATTTCCCTTCAAGAAACGCCAGTATACTGTAGGATGTGCCATATCTCAATTCCCAATAACTGGATGACCAGGTCACAAAGTGTAACTTTTATTATCCAGAGGATTCCATTCCACATCAGTACCTCCTTTCCCAATGTCGAAAGTTCTATTTAGGAAGCGTGTGTTATTTGTCCAAAAGCAATAACGAGTGAAGGGTCGGTGATTGACGCCAATGTCATGCTGACGTTCATTGTCATTAGACCAGAGGATGAGAGTAACTATGGAATAAAAGCGCCCTCGGCGCCTCCAATCCATTCAGAAACAATAACATAATATACTATGCTTTCATTTAGATGATTAGTGCGTATGTAATTTCTGATTCACATTTCTTAAGAATAGTGTTGGGCATTCAAAAATATGACTTTTACAAATTAAAGCAAGGAAATAAACTGATACCAACCAGGAACACACCCACACTCCCACCACCACCCCCCCCCCCCACTCCCCGCCACCAACCCCCCCCCCCCCCGCCCCTCTTGATCATAGAGGAGCAAGAACCAGAGGAAATGTCATTTACAACAGCCTTCTATTGCGGCCACATGGCTTATCTAACCATACTCGTGTATCAAGTGGTTGGAATATATATTTCTATTTCTGCAAACGCAATGTTGATCACACAATGGGGAATCCTTTGGAGAAGAATGGTGGAATATTTGGTGATACTATGACACAATTCTTTATTCGTGGTAGAATTGCATAGTTTTCCCCTCGATAATTTGTGGATTCGTGTGTCATCTTGTTGCCGGGTTTCCACCAAGGTCTGTGCTCTCATCTGATGTCGTCAATCATTCGTCTTCACTGAAGCAATGTAAAGACCAAGCACTCGGTACTAAACCAGACCTTATGGATGCTATTAAATAAATGGCCATAGACTCAAACGAGAGAATCAGCAATCGATTAATACACACACAACCCTGGATACCAGGTAACAGTTGATGCTTTACATTGAAGCACTTCATTTCCGCAGTAAGGCCGCGCAGCTTTGACAAACACATCACGTCAAGATCGAAATAGAAGTCTATTGACAATGATAACACATCTGTACTCGAACATGTCATCTTCCTCTGTTAAAGTGTGATAATTGTAGGACGGGAAAGTAAATATAATTGAAGGACATTTCATATTTCCCAGGATGCACAGGGTAATCGATTATGTCTAGCATAAGTGTGAAGAAATTTACTTTATTGATGCTGCTCTCTTGTACGTATGCATTAGGGATAGAAATTCTGTGACATGTGTAGATATAGAACAGGACTCAATTCAATTTTGTCTATCCTTTGAAAGTGAGTGCGTTCTGGGCTGTGTTTCTAATAACGGTTGAGAATTATTGAGAAATATTTTATTTAACTGAGCTAAACAGGCACAGTAAAAGAGCCATGAAAACAATCCGTGTAACTCTATACATTATCGGCAACAAGATAGTTTGAACGTAATTTGCAGCAAACCATTGAATGTTAGCGTATCCCCGGATACAACAATAGGCTGCAGGCATAGTAAGCAAGATGGACAAACATTTATATACATACAATAGCAGTTTCTTGGGAAAGATCAGATATGGTATAAATCCCTATAGAATGGAGGGATGAATCCACGTTTAGCTATGCCCCGCTCCTCTCCACCTAACCTCCGTCCACGCGTTGTGTATGTTTGGATCGATTTATATAACTTGAACGCTGAATTACCAGAATCTCATCTTAACTTATACAGGTGAGCTGTTGAATATTTTTAAACTAATTTGTTGTTGGCAGTAACGGTCCTTAGTCAATTTAGTTTCAAAAATATTCAACAGAATGGTTATTAAGTAGAAAAGGCAAGAAATTCGTAACTGGCGGACTAGTAAGCGTTCATGATAGACTTAGGTGTATCATTCATCGCGTGTATGATTGTGACGTCAGCCTACGTGTGAAGTAATTGAATATGGCGTCATGTACATGATCGATAGATTGGATTCATCAATTGAACAAATTCTCTTGTCACGATTATTGGAAAATATGAGCGCTATGTAGCACAAGATAGGCTAAGTAATGAATAGAATTGACATTTCCAAGTTTATCCATCTATCATATGATGCCATATGACGTCATACTCAACCATATGACGTGTAAGATGACGTCATAATCATGGCGCCATGAATGACACGATATACTCCATCTTTAACGCTTAATAGGCCGACGCGTTGTACGAATTGTATGTTTTAACAATTTAATAAACATTCTGTTGAATATTTGGAAACTAATTTGACTGGACGCTGTTGCTGCCATACGCAGCAACAGCGTCCATTCAAATTAGTTTCCAAATATTTAACAGTTTACCTGCATAGTTTTCTGGAAATTTATAGTCTGGAAGTTCAGAGATCGGTTGATCCCAACACAGACGAGCTATGGTTGAGAGATTAGATAGAGGCGGGCGAGGCATGGCTAAATCTGGAAAGGTCCATAGCAGTTTACTCGTTTAATGGAGAGTGTATGAATATCATCTATCCTAGACACGGTTTCCATAAGATCCATGTAATGGCACATTCCATCCTATATATCAGTGCAGATTGTATATTTATATAGAGTTTACCTTTTTGTAGAATATTCTGACACAATTTGAGTGAAAAGCAATGCTACCTTAAACATCGGTTGGTTTACGTTCGAATTGATACAAATACTAAAATATGTATTTAATTTCTGTTCGAAGCTGTTTTAGAATTCAGAAAATTGAATAAAAATATTGGTTGCTGACGCTAGCTATTATTTATGTCCATGGAGATAAATACTTTGTTTGTTTGCGCCTTCGGCAATACGATTTCAGCAGCACCATGAATATCTATATCCGGTCTGTTTATCAAATCGCGCAAATACGTTTTTATGCATCGTAATTTTATTAGCTCAATCTGCTTGAGATAAATGGTGGCAGCGCAATGGCCTATTCAGTGTTCCAATCACCATGTATTAGAATGTACTACATAGGTCATTTTAAAAGCATGATATATTAGATGGGTGTTCGTACTCGAATCGAATGTTATCATTTACCACAATGACCACTATTAATAAAGAGCTCATCAAACGTTGGTTTCAAATTGCATGTATCTGAATCTACAGAACCATATTCTCCTGTGACAATGTAGATTAATTTTCAAAACTGTGGCTGACATGAATCGACGTGTTTGTGGTAAAGATAATAGTAGCAGTATAGAACTTGAACTTGACAACGCATCAATTAACATTATTCTCTACATATCTATTCTCTCTAAATGGGCAGACATTGGATCTGATTCAGATAAGAAACAGGATGCCTATTGGATCAAAATCATGATCTATGGCTACCTCTGTAAGTACAAAGCCGTGTTTAACCCTTTCAGGACGAAACCGGCCAAACCCGGCCTCCGTTGTGGTATTGGGGAATATCCATTTGCAGGCCAAGAGAAGACTATTTTTGAAAATTTACCACTGGAATGACTGGCTCGATAACCGAGCCAGTCATCCCAGTGGTAAACTTTCAAAAATAGTCTCCTCTTGGCCTGCAAACTGACATTCAATAAGTAAATATTTTAATTTTTTGAACTAAATTTAGTCAGTAAAGGTTTAACACGGAAAATGGTCTGGCTGTATTTTAGGACTTCACAACTTTGGTCGTAATATACATAAATTGTCCAAGGGCCCTAGTGCTCAGCTACCGGATGATGAACTGTAAACAATTTTACATTAATTAATGCACACATCGCAGCATTGCAACAGCAAGCAAGCCTCAGTGTTGAAATATACCAGTGGAGCAATGGTCCTTCTCATTATTGACCAATGGGAAAAGTAACATTGATCAATGGGGCAGCCGTCATTGACTAAACGAACATTTCTGCCAAATCTTGTTTTAATCCATTAACAATTTATGAAACGTGAGATTGGTTATTTTACCAATAGTGTTCAATGCTTAAAACAACTTAAAGAGTCTGAGTTATGGTCCTTGTTTCAATTCGTGGCATCTTCATATTCATGGGGTAAATAGATTTTTCCTGAAGGAACATATCTGTTTGTATGGTTACTGTATTCTGCGGCTGTAGTGGTAGAAACATCCTATAGCTGCAATCAGCCCTTGCTTTCGCCCTTAGCTTCCTCAGGTCCATTCCTGACTTGAGTGTACCGACTCCTGCTTTCTTGAGGTCACCTCGTGGCACGCTTAGCAGATTTATGCAATGACGTTCTCTCCTGGCTTTGTATTTGTTGGCTCCTAGTAGGGAGAATTCCAAGGCTCTCTGTGCTGGTGTCTCTTCTGGCATCCTTAGCACATGGCCAAACATGGATCATCTTTGCTGGCCGACCTTTTATAGACAGCGGCGACGTATTACACATTCTGTATAGTGCATCGTTGTCTAGAGTTGCCTTTAAAGCCGCCCAGCTGTTACACCTATACAGCATCAAGGATACGTAGGTTGCATTTGTATAATCGTAGCCTTTTTATCACGGGCGTATTTGATCTACGAGTCCATAGCTTCCAGAAGGACTGGACAGCTATGTTCCCCATGACGCAACGCGCAGCAATGGCAGCAGTACTGCCAAGCAGAGAGCCCAGAATTTTACGTTTCCTCCATGGTTCGTCGCTACGAATTGCATTGGCGCTTTTTTAGTTTCATGCTTTATAGATAGGTATATGCGGGTGAACTCGGTTTTAGATTCATTCAAATAGAGATTCTCATCTTTTAGTTTGCCTGCGGCGATTGGGAGAGGTTCGTCAAATCTGTTCCTTTCCTCGTCTATGAAGTCCACCTCGTCGACATATACCATCTCTACCCAGTATTGACACTGGGGGTGGAACTTTCCTGCACTGATTTCAATGCAGCAGCAAGGTAACTGTGGGGAGCCGATTGATGTCCCAAACCCTACAGACTTCATTGACTTGACTCGTACTCTCAGCTTGGTGTCTGCAAGCAGTAGTCTCACTAGTCGTAGCTCATCTTCATTGCAACTGGCCTGGCGTAGTACATCTAGGATCTTTGAGCGTTTAATTGTGTCGAAAGCTCGTGAAATGTCCATGCCCATTTTGTGAAAATCCCAGTGTATGGGCATGACTACCGACACAAGCAGTCGTTGAGCCCACACAATGGGCACAGCTGCGTCCACGTTTGAAGCCACTTTGACATGATCCGGTGAAGTCATCGATCTTGTCTCGGATGTGGCATAGGATGCCTTGGCCCGCAGCGTCAATGGGAAGGTGGTGCATAAAAGCTGAATTGATTAGGTGCGTGATCGGTTTTGAGATAATGCCACTTGCATATTGCAATAGTTCATTGCTCATGCCATCAGGTCCAGATGCGCGTCCATTTTTCAGGGCTTTAAGTGCCTTCTCAACCCCTACTGATTTAATTGGTGTTAGTAAGACCAGGGGTTTCCGGAGAACGACGGGTGCAATCGTTCATCATTGTGGTCAGTGAACTGTTCCTTGAACCATTCTGGAATTGCCTCGGCTTTTCCCTGGTCAATCCCGATAAAGTGTCCTTCAGAGGTGTGTACAGTGAGTGATGGTGTGTAGTCAGTAACTCTCAGTGCTCGGGCTGCCCGAAACATTTTGTGACAGGCATCCGTGGCAGTGATTTCATCTGCTAGGGAGTCTGCTTGTTGAATCGCAAGATCTTTTAAGCGTTCGATAATGTGGCGCAGAATGTTATTGCGCTCCCGGCGTAGTTTGGTGCGGTCTTCACTCTGGCCACTTTGATAGATGTGCAGCCGTAACGCTTTCTGCTCTGCTGACAGTTTTACTTAATATTGATTGATTTATTCCACAATAAGCCATAGGCCCTTGAGTGTACATTTAAAACATATATATTACTACTCGAGGGTCGTCAGTATACCTCGTTTAGTTGTTTTTAAGAACACCTATCGTGCTGGTAGCTGATGATTCCATAGATTTCAGTATGTTTGGTGTTATGTAATCCATCGACTAGTTTGTCTTGATGAACAAATATTATGGCCCTGGCTCAAAGGTGCGGACTATTTATATTCATAGTCCAAATAGATATATGACTGAAGATATATAACGAACATATCTGATAAATTTGGTTTCAATCCATCAACAATTGACGATCGAAGCACATGTAATTCTCATTAGGGTTCCATAACCAGAGTTATACCCCTTGTTTAAGTGCGTAGATATTTCATATTAATAGATCAAATAGATGATGCATAAGGAAACATATCTCCCACATTTTGTTTTAATCCGTTGATAAATGGCGAAACGTACCACAAACATAGCCCAGATAAATATTCCCTAAACGAACATATTTTGGTTTTAAACCATCCATAAATGACGTAACGTGATACCCACGTATTTTCCACAGAGGCGTCAATACTTTGAAAATATAGCAAGGGCTGTAACTATGCTACTTAAAAGTGTAGCCACTTAATATTAATATGGCCAATAGATATTGCCTGAAGTAGATCTGCTGAATTTGGTTTTAGTCCATCAACAATTGACGAAACAAATGTATTTTAGCCATAGGGTTCAACGCTTAAAATGACTTAATGAAGCAGAGTTATGACCCTTTGTTAAGGGCACTGTCACTTCATATTCATAACTCATTAGATATTCTATAACGAAACATATCTGCAAATTTTGTTTTAATCCATTGGTAAATGACGAAACGTGCCACAAACATATTTCCCCCCGATAGGTTTCAATACTTTGAAAATATAGCAAGGGAAATAACTCTGCTTTTTGTGGACGTGGCCACTTCATCTTTATAGCGCAAGCAAATTTTGCCCAACGAAACATATCTGCCAAAGTGGCTTTAAAGACAGATAGACAGACGAACGAATGAACGAACGGACGGACGGGCGGACGATGGATGGATGGGTGGGTGAGTGGGTGGGTTGGTGGGTTGGTGGGTTGGTGGGTGGGTGGGTGGGTGGGTGAGTGGGTGGGTGGGTGGGTGGGTTGGTGGGTGGGTGGGTGTGTGGGTGGGTGGGTGGGTGGGTGGGTGGGTGGGTGGATTGATGGGTGGATGGATGGATGGATGGAGAAATCATTACATGTGAACAAACAGAAGCGCTATGGTGTACTATGTCGCTTGTGTAAGCTCAATATCCGACTGCACGTATGACGCTCGCAGTGGGCAACGCGCAGTGGAGAAGATCATCATCATCATCATCAGCAGCAGCAGTAGCAGCAGCAGCCGCAACAGCAACAGCAACAGCAGCAGCAGAAGCAGCAGCAGCAGCATCATCACGATCATCATCATCATCCTTCCTGACGAAGATCAGCCAGAAGAGAATTCGATTAATACTGAATCGTGTGTGTTTGTGTGCGTGCGTGCGTGCATGCGTGTGTGGGTGTGTGGGCGTGTGCTTATGTGCGATTAACACGAATGTCATGCTTGGGACATTAGACCAGACAATGAATGTGACGATGCAATAGAAGAACACGCCATTAACTCCAATTTATACAGGAGCAAAGTACAAAATGAAAATACGCTAGACTTTGATACCATAATGCCCGTTAGGTGATTAGTGAGGGCGTACTGTTTGGTCCGTATCGGTCTGTTATATAGCTTATATCACCACGATTCTGTGTAACAGCATAGATATCTATTTCGATTTATGGTTGAACTGTATGATGTTTTCCTCAATAATTTGTGAGCCATATTGTTGTTAATTTCTTCAAAACGTTGATCTCGTCTCAATAATACATCTGTAATAAGGGCTGTGATATTCCGGCGTAGTACTCATGTAGCGCGGCATATCTAGCTCTGTACAACATGCTTTAGTGCTTCTGATGTGAAGGACAGATAGACGAATTTTACAAGTTTCTAATATTTATAACCTTGTCCTTGATCTTTCACCAAACAGTATACAATTTCACAATCCATGCTTTCATCTGAACATGTTAAGCACTCATCGTAAACCAAATGGGCCATATTGATTAACTGACTATGGACTCTAAATGGAAAACTTGCAATCAACTAACCTCACACACACACACACACACACGCGCGCGCGCGCACGCACGCACGCACACACGAACGTACGAACGTACGTACGTACGCACGCATTCAGTACGCACGCACGCATGCACCTAAATACTAGATAATGATGCTCTATATTCACACACTTCGATAGTACGGTCACAGATCGTTGGCAAACACAGTCGTGGAAGTGCTGAAAGAGTAGCATATACATGGCACATGAAAGCTATTTTGCGTGATCCTATCCTCCTTTAAGAATAAATATTCAATTGCCGATGGAGCGTGCCATGGCACAATTTGGTTCACGGAAATTATGTATGACTGGATATAAAGAGACTATGTGTCTTATTTTGGGGTCTGAACATAATTATATGTTGTGTCACATTTACTATACATTTAATGGCATGCATAACAATGCGCATTGTCCTGTTACCATTTGTTTTCCCGACATTTCACGAGATTGGCACCAACATCATGCGCATGTCTGTACGGGAATAGAGTGCACGTTTTTGCATTAGAATGGAGGTTTCTCTATTGTAGAGACATTTATCTAAGCAGCTTACGTTCTATCATGACAAGGTCTTAGAAGTGAATGTGAGAAACACGGTATATGAAATTGGTGTGGTAAATCAGCAGTGCTTCTGAAAATCAGTTGTTTCTACGATAGTCAAGCAAAAACTAATGAAGATGACACTTACGATCTAAATATAGTAAATTGATGGAATAATTCACTCAATGCAAATATATAGGAATAGTCTTCAACGTGTGGGCTTGGCCAAAGACTTCGTATTCACAGTAATGTGATTACGGAGTCAATCCCATCTCAACCTGTTCATATAGTATTGATTTAACAACCAAATCTGTCAAATACTGCACTGCGTACAATGAACTGACACACGCTGATGGGGGCTTCTCTGTCTCTCTATCTGAGCTCTCTGATCAACAGTAAAGACAGGTATGAGGCACATTGGGTAAAACGACAAATAGGAAGTACTTGACCCTCCCAGTTTTTTCCATGCCCGGCCCACCTCTAGCTAAGCTCCACCCAAGCTTCGACGTGTTGGGATTGATGGATCCCCGATTGCCCTAGCTATCAATTTCTTGAAAATTCTACAGATAAGCTATTGAATATTTTGTAACTAATTTGACCGGGTGCTGTTGCTGCCTAAATTAGTTTCCAAATATTCAACAGAATATTTATTAAATAGTAGAGACATACAATTCTTACAACGTGTCGGGCTATTAAGAGTTAAAGACATAAATTCGTACAACAACGCATAGTCCGTCTTCAAATATGCGCTTGTGACGTACTTATCAACATCATTCATGACGTCATTCATTATGATGTCATTCTACACGTCGCGTAGCTCATTATGACGGCATAGGATGGATTGATAAAGTGGTACGGTCTATTCTTCGGCAACTGACAATTGCGGTTAGCAGCGCCATCTTCTAACCAGATTCGTTCGAAAATAAAAAAACAGCTTAGTTGTCTGGTTGTTTCGAAATAAAGAAACTATGGATTCCTAGTTAAAATGAGGTGGATTTATATCTAGGAAAGCGATAGAGAAAGTAAGAGAATTATGAATGGATGGGTGGGTGGAAGAGATGAAATATTGCTGAACAGATAGACCGAGAGTGGAAATTAGAATTGGGAAGAGAGGAGAGAGAGAGGGGGAGAGCGTAAGAGAGATAGAGAGCCGAGAGAGATAGAGAGCGGAGAGAGGGGCAGAGAGAGAGAGAGAGAGAGAGAGAGAGAGAGAAAGAGAAAGCGAGAGAGTGAGAGAGAGCGTGAGTGAGTGAGTGAGTGAGTGAGTGAGTGAGTGAGTGAGTGAGTGAGTGAGTGAGTGAGTGAGTGAGTGAGTGGCTGGCTGGCTGGCTGGCTGGCTGGCTGGCTGGCTGGCTGGCTGGTTGGCTGGCTGGCTGGCTGGCTGACTGACTGACTGGCTGGCTGACTGACTGGCTGGCTGGCTGGCTGGCTGGCTGGCTGGCTGGCTGGCTGGCTGGCTGGCTGGCTGGGTGGGTGGGTGGGTTGGTGGGTTGGTGGGTTGGTGGGTTGGTGGTGAGTGAGTGAGTGAGTGAGTGAGTGAGTGAGTGAGTGAGTGAGTGAGTGAGTGAGTGAGTGAGTGAGTGAGTGAGTGAGTGAGTGAGTGAGTGAGTGAGTGAGTGAGTGAGTGAGTGACTGACTGACTGACTGACTGACTGACTGAGTGAGTGAGTGAGTGAGTGAGTGAGTGAGTGAGTGAGTGAGTGAGTGAGTGAGTGAGTGAGTGAGGGAGTGAGTGAGCGGAGTGAGTGTGTGAGTGAGTGAGTGAGCGAGCGAGCGAGCGAGCGAGTGAGTGAGTGAGTGAGTGAGTGAGTGAGTGAGTGAGTGAGTGAGTGAGTGAGTGAGTGAGTGAGTGAGTGAGTGAGTGAGTGAGTGCGTGCGTGCGTCGTGAATGCGTGCGTGCGTGAATGCGTGCGTGCGTGCGTGAGAGATGTAGAGAGAAAAACGGGGAAAGAGAGATGTAGAGAGAATAACTGGGAAAGAGAGATGTAGAGAGAGAAACGGCGAAGGAGAGATGTAGAGAGAGAGAAACGGGGAAAGAGAGATGTAGAGAGAGAAACGGGGAAAGAGGGATGCAGAGAGAGAAACGGGAAAAGAGAGATGTAGAGGGAGAAACGGGGAAAGAGAGATGTAGAGAGAGAAACGGGGAAAGAGAGAGTAGAGAGAGAAACGGGGAAAGAGAGATGTAGAGAGAGAAACGGGGAAAGTGAGATGTAGAGAGAGAAACAGGGAAAGCGATATGTAGCGAGAGAAACGGGAAAAGAGAGATGTAGAGAGAGAAACTGGGAAAGAGAGATGTGGAGAGAGAGAAAAAGAGAGAAACGGGGAAAGAGAGATGTAGAGAGAGAAAGGGGGAAAAAGAGAGCTGTAGAGAGAGAAACGGGGAGAGAGAGAGAGAGAGAGCTGTAGAGAGAGAAACGGGGAAAGAGTGCTTTAGAGAGAGAAACGGAGTACGAGAGATGTAGAGAGAAACTGGGAAAGAGAGATGTAGTGAGAGAAACGGGGAAAGAGAGATGTAGAGAGAGAAAGCGAGATAGAGCGAGTGCCAATTCACATTCACACCAATGCTAATATGGAAAGCGTTATCTAAATTAACCTACGCATAAAATCCATTTTTCATACGCTGTAAAAGCACTAATACATTATTGTTAATAGTTTACTCGCATACATGTATGCATATGCACAATTTATATTTGATGACGGTCTATATGGAACCCTTTGTGACGTAATGATTGTGACGTCATCAGACACGCGCTGAGCTGATTATGACGTCATACGAGGTCTGATGATGGATGGATACTCTGGAAAGGTGAATTTTAAGAGGCAACGGCATAGCAAGATGATGCGTCAGCTGTGATTATGGCTATCATTGTTATCGTCGCGATATTATTAAAGGAAAATACTTACAATGTATTATTGAGATAAAATATGCATCATACGATTTCTATTTTCCAGAGAACATGCAATTCCCACAGTGAGCACCTATGTATGTAACATATATACCACGCAGTATACAGTTTTCTGTGGCCCAACTCTGCTACAGAGTATGCTCGCTTGCTGAGGAATGTGCATGGGTCTTGTTTTCAAACTGCCTGTTAGATTGTGCACCTTATTCATTGATCATCATATGCATCCACATAACTTGTATGTATTTGTTGAGTTGCATTAGTGACATCACACATATTCCTCACTATCTCCACAAATGCTCCAGTGTTAGGCCCACCACTTGGGCAGCAGATGTGAAAGTATTCCTCGTCCTTACCCGACTCATGTTCGACGTGATCGTAAAATAGCGGGTTGACAACAATATACTGCCATCCGCCACCCCCGCACACAAAGCCAGTGAGCGCTGGGCATGTTCAATCCTAAGCCCTATGTGTTGGCTGTAGCATATCAACAATTTTGAGCAACTCAAATGCCATCAGTAGGCCTTTATGTCATTCACAATCCATCTGATTGATGGTTTAATTAATGGATATATGTGTGTGCTAGTATCGTAGTATTGGTTTCTTAAGCCGTAGATACAGCATGTATTTCGACAAGGAACTCTCGTGTTCAAAGTTAGAGCCAAACCTGCAACGTGACGTTGCGAGCTTCCATTGCTCCCTCGTGTTTTTATTTGATTAACTGTCTGACTGTAACTTCCTGCCATATAGCCACACTGCACCAATACGAACGTGTTCTCCCGTCCTTCACAGCCATCTGAGAACATACACTGGCGTGCTTAATGCACATGGGCAAACTTGTCCATGAACCGCAAATCTAAATATTATAGTTTCGTAATTTATATAGATTCATATCAAACGTGATAACACACACACCGTGTTGTTTATGGATAACAATGTGTTCATTTCGCAGAACTGTTTTAATGTTCAAGAGTAGACAACTCTTGTGCTGGGGCATTGATGATATACATAGTAAATGTGTTTCAACAATCAACGAAGAATTGTTCATGTATGTATGTGTAGTTGACTGACTGGTATGCGTAAGCCACAATGGTATCATCTCCGTTATCACCGGTTCATGTACGTGTGAGCGTATGTGTCTAGATCTCTCACTTGAAGTGGATCGGCTCTATCTCTCATGTGACAAGGGCCACAATTTTGAAATGTCAGTAACTGGAATCATGTCTTCCAATGTATCTGAGAAAGCATTGGTACGGTTCACAACAGTGTCCATAGCAGGAATCTGTGACAAAATTTTGAAGACCTACATTAGATGAGTTTGAGCCCCTTTTTTCGGAATATCGATTGAAATGCATTGCTTTCATCCAACACATGTCACCCTTCATCCTTCGATCAAAATGTTCACTGTAAGAACAGACTTTGTTTGGTAAAGTGGGTTATTTGCCTTGTGGTCTTAAATTCTTATAGCATATCTTGAAATATTACGCCTCGCGACGTCGATACACGATGGGAGTTGGCTTGGATCCTTGTAAGATTCCTCTTGTTAGCATTAACAGTTCTACAGACACGCCTGTTTCACTCACATCATCTATAGAGCCATTGAAACCCACGGTTTGTCCTTTACCATTTTTGATATTGCTTGCCTTGTAACTTTTGCACACATAAATATGAGATTAACGTCAACTCTTTGACTTGCTCTAGTATAGCAATATCAATTGATCT
This sequence comes from Chaetoderma sp. LZ-2023a, assembly GCA_034401795.1. Lineage (NCBI taxonomy): Eukaryota > Metazoa > Mollusca > Caudofoveata > Chaetodermatida > Chaetodermatidae > Chaetoderma > Chaetoderma sp. LZ-2023a. The sequence continues at coordinate 68,379,413 of CM067365.1, forward strand.
ACATTCTGACTTTCTTTCAATGTATGCCTCTTGGAAATGTGCCTTTAACTTGTCTGATATATGTTGCGTGATGTTTGTTCTCCTGGTTATTGCTTGGCCAATAGGTTCATGATCAAACATCAGATTATGATACAATTCTTCAGTCTGTACCGCCGCTGTGTATTTGTCCAGATTATGTTATCTTGTGCATCTCATCATTGAATTGAACTTCACTAATTATTATCTCTACGTGCTTCAGGATCTTCTCAAGTATTTGTGTTTGCGGTATCAATGGCAAACAATGTCACTCACTTGTATGTCTGCCAATTATACGTTTGTGAAAGTATTGATGACTGTATCTACAATCTCTTTGGCAGACAATCCACTATCCTCAAATCGACAGGCGTACGAGGCATCATTAACTCTTTCCGCCTTTAGAAATGTATCACGCTTCGGGATCAAAGCACTGTGTGACAGAGCTCAATAGTAATCGATTAACGCTTTCTGATGCCAATGCTGCTCCCTTTTTCAGTGATCATGAATACCAAGGTAGGTTTCCTCATCTCTTTCAATATTATTTCTCTATATCAGTTCTGATGTCTGTCAATATCTTTGATACACCAACAAAATATCGATTACCACATTCAGATGTTTTATTTACATCGGCCTATCTAAAGCTTTATCATATTCAGATACATCACTTGGCTACTCAGTGTGTCTGTCATTTTACATTCTTGACGTGAAACTAAAATATTTAGAAAACATTTTTCAGGTGCACCCGTTCTGAAATCCAATATGGCCGCCATTATGTTGGATGAGAAAACATGCTAAGATGTGATTTTGAATTCTCTGAGTCTTGAGCAATGTTTTCTTAAATTTACAACAGCTGTATCCGAAAATACATGTTCGTGCGATTTTTGTTACACAAGCTGACAAACTAACACTGCTCATTAACCTGATACTCAATAATGTCCTTGTGGTAAATATGACTGTGTTAAGTACGGTGAAGATGCTCTTAATGGACCTTTCCAGGTAATCCATCCATCATATGACGTCATAATTAATTGCCTCTCATGTAGGATGACGTCATATTCAATGACGTCATGAATGACGTAGATAAGTACGTCACGGACGCGTAATTGAAGACGGACTAAGAGTGTTGTACGAATTGAATGTCTTAAAAATTTAATAAACATGCTGTTGATTATTTTGAAACTAATTTGACTGGGTGCTGTTGCTGTCGTAGGCAGCAACATCAACAAGTCAAATTAGTTTCAAAATATCCAACAGCTTACCTGTATAGTTTTCTGGAAATCGATAGTCATGGAGCTCAGGGGTCGCTCGATCTCAACACGAGCGAGGTGTGGGTGGAGCTTAGCTAGAGATGGGCGGGGCATAGCTAAATCTGGAAAGCTCCATTATAGCCTTAGTCACTATATAGAGCATCTTTGCTTTTAAAGGAAAACGCACCTTATCTTATACTTTACCATTCAGGTGAAAGAATTTGCCACCCGTATTCTATCCTTGATATTTTATCTCTTCATCATGCGGCCGATGAATGATATCCAGGCCTTAGTACCTAAATGTTGGTATATTTCTACAGCCTATGATGGCTGTCATGATTTACTTTTCAACCAATCAGAAAAAAGCGGCGTGTCTGCCTCGGTATATACGCCCAGTCATAGAGGTACAGTCTATAGTTTGGCAACGCGGTATAAGAGGTACAATAGAGGTACGATGTTGAATATTTTGAAACTAATTTAACTGGAAGTTGTTGCTGCCATAGATTTAAATGGCATGATTTACTTTTCAAACATTTAGAAAAAGCCTAGTGTGTCTGCGTCGGTATACACGCTCAGTCCTAGAGGTGTCATCTACAGTTTGACAATGTGGTGTCAAAGCTACCGTACAGGTGATCAGTTGGATATTTTGAAACGTATTTGAGCCAGCAACAACTCCCATTGATTATTACGCAATAAAGAATGTTATGCATTGGCACTTACATGACATCACACACGATCGCTTGAGGAAACAAAATGGTTTCGCTAACTGTTCAACATTTACGCAATATTGCAAAGCAGATAATTGTGATACAGATAAGGGAATATGCCAGGATATGAATGATATGAAATCTATAAACCATAATCCATCGGTACAATACAGCATGTGAGATGAAATTAACATCCTTTAACACTACTCTATATTCCTATAATACATATTATATTCGCTAGAATGGTAATTCAAGCAGTAGCCTACTGATGCTTCGTTAACATGCATGGAATAATTTCACGGTGAACGTAAATGGTGAATTAGTAGATTTCTAATATATTCATGAATTAGTATGCATCCTGTCAAATTATGCATATTACATAATAGACTAACGGTTTAACCTCTAGTGTCTGTATTGAATAACTAATCATTGGTTGATTATGTAGGACTCTATATATTATAATGATCACGCGGAATGATTATGTCGTTAATCATATCTGTCAATCAAACATAGTTCAAGCTAACTTTACTTCAACTTATGTCAAATCAGCGGGCGACATTATCAAAATTACAGGCTGGATCATGCCAGGCAAGTATCTCGTCTTATTGGTAGAGAGTTACATATACAATGATAATTGCAAAGCAATCAGAAAAGTTTCGTGTTGTACTGATATGTAAAATTTACACTGTATTTTGACTGTCTGTCGGTGAGTCAGCTGTCTGTTTTGTACCTATTTCATTAGTGCATTTACGCAAGGGTCAGCCAGCATAATAGGAAATGCCCTCGGCAGGTCAACTGGTCTCAAGCATATAAAAACATTATTAGCCTCAAATAAATCTTTTTTTACATTGACGACAGATTTAATACTGAACCAGAGACCAACCAAGAGCCGGTACGTTCTCGTCTCTGTATTGGGCCTGTTAATGGCCCCTCTTATCTTGGTGTCAAGGAATGGATACATTACCTGGCAGTTGGGCGTGAGAAATAGAATGAACCCTGAAGATAATAGTATGGCATCACACCCAAATATTAATGTGTGACTACTTTCTGTCATAGTAAGAGATCCTATTCATAGAAAACGTCAGCCAATTAGAGATACTGTTACAACTGGCATCATCATAGTGTCATGATCCTACTCTCATAAGACTGTTTAGCCAATCACAGTTGTGGAGACATTAGGAGTTTACAGACTCTCACTGAGAGAGAAGTTCGTGCTAAAGTTTGGTCTTACAGTTTCATGTGCAGGTCATCATTTTCTATAGGTTCATTTCTCATTAATCAGACCAGCGTGACAAGGGCACTTACTTGTTTATACTATGTGGAATTTGTGCAATGAGAAGGTATGCCATGCGCTTCACATCGCCTGTTCTGAAGATGGGCTTGTGCCATTATAGCTTTAAAAATAAAATCGTGATTACTCGATTAATCAGCTTGGGTACAAACCACCTAGACATAACAACAAAATCATATCAATGACGAATTATTTTTTGAAAATGTATCACTATAATGCCTGGATCGATTCTCGAGCCAATCATTCCAGTGATACATTTTGAAGAAATAGTCTTCTCTTGGCCTGCAAATGAACATATATTCACTAAGCAAAATGTCAATGTTTGTGACCATTCACATTAAAAAGTAAACAAAAGGTAGGTTTTGAAATGCTTTATTTAGTTGAAATTACTCACGATTATTCGATTATATAATTTTTAATCACATAAATTCACGATTTTTAGTTTAATCACGTAGTCGCGCAAGTCTACCTAAAGATATCTTCCGTCACATGTTGTGGTATTGTGTGGTAGGCGATATTTGCGGTCTGCACAAAAAACTGTGAGGCCAATTCAAATATTACTAATAATATTCAAGGGCTAAGCTAAGACACACTTAGTGCGTGCGTGCGTGGGTGGGTGGGTGCGTACGGACGCGCGTACGTGAGTGCTTACGTGCGTGAGTGGGTGGGTGCGTGCGTGCGTGCGTACGTACGTACGTACGTGCGTGGGTGGGTGTGTGTGCGTGCGTAAAGAAACTCGCTTTGTCATTCACATTCAAAATTGCATATTTGTGCAAATCAGTGGCAGAATTTCCATCAAACATCGTTAGCAAATTGACTAGTGTGTCAAATAGCTTCCACATGAACAGAAGTTATTACAATTACCCCATAAGCAGATAACTAGACGGCAAACCCTGAGTTATATTGGAGCATGTCACTCACACACTCTGTGTTGCTGTTGCCAGTTCTAGTCCGCGACCTAGTTGTGGTTTTTATTCGTGAAGATGGTCAGCCTGAAGAGAATACGATTACATCTGAAGTGTGTGTGATTGGCACCAAATAATGCTGGCGTTTATGGGCATTAGACCAGATGATGAGCGTACATGTGGAATAAAGGACCAAGCCTACGTCTCCAATCCACTCAGAAACAATAATATAATATAGGTAAGTCTCTGGATATAATGGCACTTAGGTGATTAGTGCGAATGTAACTTTTTGACTCACATGTGTTTGTTAAGATGAGTGTTAGACATTCAAAAACATGACTCTTCCAAATTGTAATCAATAAGGCAAATAAATATACTGCTACCACTCAATAAACCTCCCCCCTTGATCAAAGAGGAACAAAAGCCAGAAGCAATACCGTTTTAATACAAGAGGGTGGTATTTGCTTAATCAAGGTTTCTATTGCGGCCACCTGACTATAACCATGTACCAAGTAAGATATGTTCGACTGGTTTGAATATATATTTCTGTTTCAGAAAACACTTCTTTATTCGTGGTAGAATTGCACGGTTTTCCCTCGTTTTGTGGATTCATGTGTCATCTTGTTGCCGGATTTCCAGCAAGGTATGTGCTCGCATGTCATGCCTTCACTCATTCACCTTCACGTTCTAGGACGTTAACCTTCTTCATTAGTATTCATTTAGCATGATATATTTAGCTCTATATAGCTTTCCGTAGTTCTTCTGGTATGTAAGAAATATAGACGATTCTCATAATCTGCTTATGTAACCTGAACATTTATCTTCATCCAACCAGTATGACCACAATTCAGACATTCGCCTGAAGCAACGTACAGATTAAGCGCTCAGTACTGAATCTGATTGTATGGTTACTACTGATTAAATGATCATAGACTCCAATGAGAACCCGCAATCGATTAACACTCTTGGATACCAGGTAACTGTTGATGCTTTATATTCAAGAACTTCATTTCAGCAGTAGGGCCACACAGCTGTGACAAACACATCATACAAAGATCGAAATAGACGTCTATTGTGGCACTGATAACACATCTGCACTCAAACATGTCATCTTTGTCTGTTAAAGTGTCAGAATGTAGGTAAGTAAACAAAATTGAAGGATGTTTCTTATTTCCCCGGGATACACTGGTTAATCGATTATGTCTAGCAAACGTGTGAAGAAGTACGTTTTACTGATGCTGCTCTATTGTACACATGCCTTAGAGCTTGAATCTCTGTGACATGATTAGATATAGAAAAAGACTCGATTCATTTGTCTATCCTCAGAATGGGAATGCGATCTGGACTGTGATTCTAATAACGGTTGATGATTATTGAGATATATTTTATTTAACTAAGCTAGCCAGACATTATACAGAGCCAGGAAAAATAATCCGTGTAACTATATGCCTTAGCGGCAACGAGATAGTTTGACCGGATTTTCTTGCAGCAAACCATTGTATAGTAGTGTGTCCCTGGATACAACAATATTTACATGCATAATAGGCAAGATAGCGAAACATCCATATACATACTATCGCAGTGTCTTCTGCTTTTGTGAAAGATGAAAGATTAAATAAATATCTAGAGAATTGAAAGAATTATATTTGAATATGAAGCTTATGAAGTGTATTGTTTAATGAATACAATTACAGTTCACTCAATTACTGGAATATCATCTATACTAGACAAGGTGTTAATAAGATCCATGAAATGGCACATTTTATTCTATATATCAGTGCAGGTTGTATTTTATGTCGTGTTTAACCTTTTGTAGAATATTCGAGCAAAGTTTGAGTGAAAATCAATGCTACCTTGGGGTATCTGTTGCTTTATGTTCGAATTGATACCAATACTAAACTTTTTATTTGAATTTCTGTTAGAGGTTGTTGGAGAATTTCATAAAAGAATTAGTAAGCCTAGCTATTATTTATGTTCATTGATAGAAATATTTTGTTTGTTTCCGCCTTCAATAATGTGATTTCAGCAGCACCTCAAACATATATATAATAAGTGATCTAATATGGCACTCATAAACTATGCAGGTAATTTTAAGTTTTTTATCATACCGCTATAGAAAGATATTCAGGCTTTAGTAGCTAAATGTTGGTACATTTCTCCAGTGATGGCTGTCATGATTTACTTTTCAACCAATCAGAAAAAGCATAGCGTGTCTGCCTCGGTCTATACGCTCAGTCATAGAGGTGCCACCAAAGGTTTGGCAATGCGTTATAAAAGCAATCGTACTTGTAAGCTGTTGAATATTTTGTAACTAATTTGACTGGACGTTGTTGCTGCCATAGACAGCAACAACTTCCAGTCAAATTAGTTTCAAAATATTCAACGAGATGAGTATTACTTGACAATATATCAATTAACGTTATTCTCTACATATCTATTTTCTCCAACATGGAAGGACATTGGACCTGATTTGCCTAAGAAACAGGATGCTCATCGGATCAAAATCATGATCTATAGTTAACTCGGAAATTATAGGCACAAGTTTAACACCGACGATGTGATGACTGTATCTTATGACTTCACAACTCTGCTGGTTATATTAAAGCTGAGAAGATCCGGGATAACTAGCGGAGTTGTGAAGTCCTAAGATGCAGTCATCACGATCTCGGTGTTAAACTTGTGCCTATAATTTCCGAGTTATAAGTGATAAAAATACCTCAGAATGGCTTACTGTGTACTATCTCTGAATCTCTTGTTTAAGCGTGTAATACAGGTAAATAATCTCTAGACATTTACTGCATCGTTGGCACTGCATAATTGATATTCAATTAATTACCGATGCAGGTGCGCAAAGGTCCCCTTTGAAAAAGAGGGTGTTAGACTAATATATTTTGATCAAAAATCTACTTGAGACAGACAACCATAGAGGTCAAGTGATGGACCAGAATGTCGGGTAAATGAAACAACAAAGTGAATAAGTGAACGACAATCCAATCGAAGGGGTCAACCGAAGAGGTCATGCTCGGGTATCTACTTGGATTGCTTTCTACATTAACATGCATACCCATTTGAAATGTCCTACGTAAACGTCATGATGATCGATCTGCCCATACTCATAATACTGACAACACTAAGCATTACCTCAAACCTCATTGATAAATATTATGACTCACACGCACACATGTATTCGTATTTTTAATGTAGAAGCACAATGTTCATTCTGATATATCGTTGTTCATCAATATCGTGCAGTGTGGATGTATATTTAGCCCATCATTCCATTTATCTATATAGTGACATTCTAATGGATTGGATAATATCTACTAATCCATAATTCTTTCATCACAATGTTCTTGATCGATCACATGAGCTCTTCACAATCAGACATGAACCGCAAAATCGCAGTAATAAAATAACCACGAACATTCTGAGATATCTAATTTCACTGATGATCTGATCTAAATATAGGCACTGTATGTAATATGTAGGATCTGTGGCTAATGCAACAATGATATTCAGATAAATTGTTTTCAAATTAATCTAGTTGTATTATAAATGAGCCAGTCCACCAGACATGGTACATCATCACATCATGTAGCACGGATCCGGTTATTGAAACCTCAGTTAGTTTATTTCTGACAATCGTCCATCTCCTGGTAACAGATCCCGGAACGTATATTAGATAACCGCTGATAGTTAATCATACATATACATACACCTTCTGGTCTCATGGACACAATAGTCAATGATGTCAGTGCAAAGGAATGGCGGAATCCAGTTTTAGCTGTACTCTGCCCATCTCTAGCTAAGCTCCACCCACGATTTGTCCGTGTTGGGATCGATCTTTGAAACTCAATTTCCTGAAAACTATACAAATAAGCTGGTGAATATTTTAAAACTAATTTAATTTGTGCTGTTGCTGCCTATGACTTATGGCAGCAAAAGCGCCCAATTAAATTAGTTTCAAAATATCTAATAGTATGTTTATTAAGTAGTAATTAGTACAACAATGCTTAGTCGTTAGTCAATCATCAATTAAGTGTGCATGATGAAGTTATTGTCGTCATTCATGGCGTAATTGGTTATGTCGTCAGCCTTCACGTCACGTAGTCGATTATGACGTCATATGATGGATGGATAAGCTGAGAATCTTCATTACAGTAATGTAATAATTAGTGTGAAGACTTTCGTTAGTTTCGGCATGACGGGGTGGGTTTTCCGTAGATGAAATATCACATCTCAGATGACGTTGTATTTCGTAACAGTGGTATTAGCCATGTTCTTGATCAAATGCCTTAGAGCAAAACCACATTTCGGCGCTAACCCTGATAACACCAGTCACGAGGTCAGTCACGGGAAAATACTGGGCTAATGTGGGTCAGGTATTCGCCTCTCGCCAGCCCAGTAACTGTCATTATCAGCTGAAGATGGAGAAGAGTTTACATAAAACTCGTCTGCTGTTGATATAATCAGTAAATAAAAAGAAAATACTATGTCTGGTGATCAGAATGTTCGATAGATTTTCAAGATTTGTGTTTTTGATGTTTTTAATGGGCGCGATTCTATATACAAAATCATATTAGATATATTAAAAGATGCGTATCTTTGATGATGAGCTGCGTTGATGATTTACGGGAGTTAAAATGGGACAAAATAATGGCCCTTATTATAATAGACAATCAGCGTCATCATGTACCATTAAAACAGAGATGATCAATTTAACTTCATTGCGTCTTACTCCAGCGTAATGGACCTAGCTAGTCCCCGCCCATCTCTATCTAAGCTCCACCCACATCTCGTCCGTGTTGGAATCGATCGATCTCTGAACTCCCTGACCATCAATTTCCAGAAAACTACACAGGTAAGCTGTTAAATATTTTGAAACTAATTTGACTAGGTGCTGTTGCTGCCTATGGCAGCAACAGCACCTTGTCAAATTAGTTTCAAAATATTCAACAGACTGTTTATTACCTGTCGGACTATTAAACTCTAAAGACGGACTATATCGAGTCATTCATGACGTCATGATTATGACATCATCATTCACGTCACTTAGTCGATTATGCTGCATTATGACATCATATGATGGATGGATAAACGTGGAAAGGTCCAGGAACGAATGTGGTGAAACGTATAGCACCACGGGACTGTTAGCCGTTTCAATCCAGTATTCTATGTACAACTGGAAAGAGCCACAGACTTGTTGCGGGTGTTCTCTTGATATATGTCCTTTGAAAGCAGAAAATTGAGAAAATGCACTTTGAGATTCATTGAACTTAAATACGGCTCATATCTTGCAAATACAGATGCAACTTCTGCCGAGAGGGTTGTAACCTTTTCACGACAAAGCCAACCAAAGCAGATCGCTACAGGGGTCTTGAGGAATGTCCATTTGCAGGCCAAGAGAAGACTGTTTTGAAAATGTACCACGGGAATGACTAACTCGGTAACAGAGCCCACCACTCCAGTGGTACATTTTCAAAAATGGTATTCTCTTGGCCTGCAAATGAACAGTCAATAAGGAAATATTTTTATTTTCTTGAACAAATTTGTTCATTAAATGGTTAATGCGTAAAGAGGACAAACAAAAGCAGAATTTCCGTGTTGACCATAATATCATCTGACAATGACGTCATGAATGGCGCAGATAGGTTCATGCCTATTGATTGTCGTTACTATTTAATAAACATGCTGTTAATTATTTTGAAACAAATTTGACTTCGGTAGCAACAACACCCAGTCAAATTAGTTTCAAAATATTGAACAGCTAACCTGTATAATTGTATGGAAATTGATATTCATTGAGATTCCTCCATTCAGGCAAACACATTACAATCAAAGTATTACAAGAAATTCAACAAATATACATTAGGTATGTCGAACATTACACGTTACAGAAGATGTCCAATACACTGACAATGTATTCTATCAATGGGAACAATCTCAGAATAGCGCCTCTGTTCTAATACTGACATCATGCTATGTTGATGTGCTTCCGCAGATAGACCGACTATGGTGATATATTGTACAGCTATGTACAGGAATGTGTGCAATGTAGAAAGGTGCGGGATTCTCCTGGTGGTGTATAAAATGCCAGCGGTGGAGACTTTACTGTTCTGTTATTCACAGCGTGTTCCGTGCAACTGCCTTTATCAGTCACAATTGATAATTGTTCTGAGCTGTTAACTACACTCCATCAAAAGGTTGTGAATTATGCATTGTTTTTTATAATACATGAATAAGGCTTGGATCCCTCAATAGTCAATGGATCAAAGAATGATTGATAATTCACCTTTCCAGAGTATCCATTCATCATCTGACCTCGTATCACGTCATAATCAGCAAATATTCAACAGCTTAGCTGTGTCGTTTTTTGGAAATTGATAGTCCGGATGTTTAGAGATCGATCGACCCCAATACCAACAAGATGTGGGTGGAGCTTAGCTAGCGATGGGCGGGGCATAGCTAAAACCGGAAAGGTCCATTCACTCTGCAATTGTAGATATCATGTCTTTACGTAATCCATGTGCGTGCATGCTCGCGTGCGTTCGTGCGTGTCCGTGCCCCCATGATTCTATGTTTGCGCGTGTGCGTGCGCTCCCACGTGCGAGCATGCCTGGATATAGGTGTGCGTGTCTGCGAGCATATGTGTGTGTTGTGTGTACGTGCGTTCGTACGTGCGTGCGTTCGTTCGTTCGTCCGGTCACGCGTGCATGCGTGCGTGCGTGCGTGCGTGCGTGCGTGCGTGCGTGCGTGCGTGCCTGCGCATGTGCGTGTGTCAGCGCGTGGTGTATGAGTTAGTGCGTGTATGCGTGTGTGCGCGCGCGTGTGTGTGTGGATGTGTGTGTGTGTACGCGGGTGGGTGTGCGTGTGTACGTGTGTCGCATATTGTTACATTAATGCATGTGTTTCATATATTCCTTAAAATGTCTAAGGAAACTCGCTTTGTTCATGAGTTTCCACATTGCGCCATTGTACAAATGAACAGCATGGTTTGTTAGCTGTAGAATGGACCACATAGTTTCTTCCAGAACAGAAATCAATAACATCAACCCATAGGGAGATAACGGGATCACAAAGTGTGACTTTTCTTGGAGAATTCTATTCCCATCGGCACCTTCACTTTGCGTTGTGGCCTGTTCTATTAATCAATTTTTTTATGCTCAAAGGTGATCAGCCTGAAGAGAATTCGATTATGAACTAGGTGCGTGAGATTGCCACAACGTCATGCTTGAGTTTATGGGTATTAGACCAGACGATGAGAGAAAATATGGAATAGAAGAACACGTCATTGCCACGTCTCCAATCCACACAGAAACATCATAGTAATATTATTTTTTATTCGCATCAGATGATTTCAGGACATTCATAAATATGACACTTTCGAAAATGTAATCCAGAAAACAAGTGGATATATTGATACTCCTCGCATATTTTCAACTTCACCAATCAACAAACCCTTCCCCTTGGTGATAGAGGAACTAAGGCCAGAGGAATGGCAGTTTAATACAAGGGGCTTGTGATTATTTTTAACAGGCTTCTATTGTGACCACCTAGATTATATAACCACAATACTTTCTCACAAACTAGAGATGCTCGATCGGTTATAGGATCTGTTTCTATTTCATAAAATGCACTATTGTTCACACTATGGGCAGCTGGGCATGGT
>CM067365.1:68396246-68486246 GCA_034401795.1 Chaetoderma sp. LZ-2023a
GTTCGTCAAGGGGTTTCTTTTCCTCATATTTAAAGTCCGTATATTCCATCTCTAACGGCATGCTCAGTATTGGCACCGGGGAGTGGGTGGGTTGGCCTTGTCGAATTTTCCCGCATGGATTTCAATACAGCAACCAGGTAACAGGTGAAAAGCACAGGGGATAGACTATCTCCCTGTGGGGAGCCGATTAATGTCTCAAACTCTACAGACTTCACTGACTTGACTCGTACTCTCAGGTTGGTGTCTGCAAGCAGTAGTCTCACTAGTCGTAGCTCATCTGCATTGCAACTGGCCTTGCGTAGTACATCGAGGATCTTTGAGCGCTTAGTTGTGTCGAAGGCTCGTGACATGTCAATTCCCATTTTGTGGAAATCCGAGTGTTTGGACATGACTACCGACACACGCATGCGTTGAGCCCATACAATGTCTGCGCAGCAGCATCCATGTTTGAAACCATGGATTGCTGTAATTAAATATAAGCTTGCACTGATGTTCCTATCCATTCTCTGCATCGATTCCTCTCCTTGAAAATTACACGTGTTGATAAATAATGGAGGAATCGAGTTCATCGACCAATCATATAACAACATAATCAACAGCGTCACGTGTAGGATGATGTCATAAACGATTACATCATGAATGATGTCATTTAATTTGTCTGCGTAATAGTCCACCAAGTTGTACGAATTGTAACTCTTTACGATTTAATAAACACGATGTTGAATATTTTGAAACTAATTTGACTAGGCGCTGATGCTGCCATAAAATATTCAACAGCTTACCTGTATAGTTCTCTGGAAATTGATATTCTGAGAGTGTAGGAATCGATTGATCGCAACACGGGCCACGCGTATGTGGATCCTAGCTAGAGATGGGTGAGGCAAAGCCAAACCTAGATTCATCTATTGGTGTTTGACGTGTGCTTTAGAGTGTACTACCGTAGTTTCTACTTACTATGATGATTAGATTGTACTACTGTAGTTGCCACTGACTATGATGAATAGATTGTACTAGCGTAGTTTTCACTGACTATGATGAATGAATCGAGTGTACTACCGTAGTTTCCACTGACTATGATGATTTGATGTGGCAAGGCAAGTTCTACTGTGTTCCTAAATTCGGTGACATGTTCGGTGGTAATCCGGTGTCTAAGGTCAAGTTCGGATGGATAACTATAGTCAGTTTACTGGTTTACGGAACATGCGCAGCTGCTATGCACATGCGAACGCTATTTAGTTGACTATAGATCGTTGGTACCAGATTCCCCATTAAATTACTATTGCAGAAAATTTGGAGACGGGTACCAGTCTGGGTAACACCGTCTGTCGTCTGTTCTGACAGCCGACTAAAATGGGTTATTTCTGTCTGCTAAGACGTCAAAAGGCGTCCATATCAGATAAACTGGAAACCCAACTGGTCTTGGAAACATTGACATACAATAGGAAAGTATATCATCAAATCTACGTTAGTTAGTGGAATATTTTCACTTTTATATGTATTTATTTGTGGCAAGTCCGGGGTGCTGCCATTTTGAAATGTATGCAAGTTTCATTGAACCGAGCTCGGGTGCTCTCGACTATAGTTGAATAGGGAGTTAACTATTTTAGGTTCGGCTATGGTCTAGTTAACTATGGTTAGCCATCCGAACTTGACCTAGGTTGTATGTGATCACAATATTTGTCTTACTTTTGCATATATCTCAATACAACGTTCAAATGTCAAAATGTAATTTTTCAAACGGTCCTGTTAACTGTCTGACTGCTGACGTTTTAGCAGACGACATATTCCAATACTTATATCTCTGGATCTGCTAAATATTTTGAAAACAATTTATCTGAAAGTTGTTGGTGGCTAAGACAGGGATATTTGCTCCTTTGAATTATTTTGCTGATGGCTTGTAGAACGACTCTGATAAGAATGATTAACCAACATCACGTGGACGAAATGTAATGTGATTGAGAGACCATCGTAATGCAACGAATATCAGGTTCAACGCTTCCATGAATAGAGGTTCACTTATTCCGAAGTTTAAATTCTGCGAAATAAATCTTGCAAATATCCTGTAAATACAGGGGTGGTGTAGTCTATAGACATATGGCGTCGGGTAATTCCAGATATATAGATAGGGTAAATAATTGTTGTTGTTGTTGTTGTTGTTGTTGTTGTTGTTGTTGTTGTTGTTGTTGTTGTTGTTAGGAATGCGCTGGTAGCCGTGCACAGATAATAGAACCTGGAATATATGTATATGAGGTTCTAATCAATTACGTGACGTGTAGACTGACGTCACAATACATGGTGACGTATCTAGATCCGTCATGAACATTGAAAAGTCCGTCAAGTGTATGATTTGTATGTCTTTACTATTTACTAAACATGCTGTTGAATATCTTGAAACTAATTTGACCAACCCAGCAGGTACATGGTGTGGATTCAACGTTGAAACAACGTCATGTGCCTGCTGGGAAGGCAGCAACATCAGCCAGTCAAATTAGTTTTAGAATATTTTTTCTACAGCTTACGTGTAGGCCTATAGTTACCTTGAAATTGGTATTCTCGGAATTCAGGATTTAATATATATAATTTGATTCCAAGACGCGGAAAAAAATGGGCTGAGCTTAGAAAGAGACGTGGCCTGACCAATTAAGAAATTGACACCCCACCCACCCCGATATTATGAGACATGTTTAATTGAATTGAGCTTAGCCGATATTCAGGACATCCATATAAATAACCCAGGCTGTGATGATACTTCAGACGATGCAGTTTATATACTTATTCCTGTAACAGATCATCGTATGTTAGGGTGTGCCTGGATACAACCATACGATACAGGCATAATAAACAATGGAGACAAGCATGTATGCACATACAATAGCCGCATCTCATGGGTTCCTGATGATATAAATGTCTAGAGAATAGACGAGTTCTATTTGCAGAGAGATGCTTTTGTTGGAAAATATAAACGTGTCGAAGAACACGATACTCAATACAATTGCCTCTCTCTCTCTCTCTCTCCTTCTAAATGGAATGTATTGTACGAGGTCTCCATAAGATATCACTAAACAAATCTCATCACTCACCAACTTAGTCACCACCATCAGTACAAGAGTAGCAACACAATCCACAACACGACCAGCAACCACAATAATTACATTGTCTCGGTGCATCTATTATATTATGTTTAGGCTCATGCAGAATTTGAATGAAAATAATTTCAACATTAGGAAGCAATAGAGTGATCGATTTCCAACCAAGGTCAATCCATTTCTAGCCCAGATCCGTCCATTTCTAGCCAGTGTCCGAGCTTTTCTAGCTAAGCTCCGCCCATTTCTAGCTAAGCCACGTCTATCTCTAGCTAAGTTCCATCTACCTCTAGCTAGGTTCCATCCTTTTCTAACTAAGCTCCACCCATTTCTAGCTAAGCTCTATCCATTTCGAGATAAGCTCCACTCATTCCCAGTTAAGCTCCATCCATTTCTAGCTAAGCTCCATCCATTTCTATCTATGCTCTGTCCATTTCTAGCTAAGCTCCGTCCATTTCTATCTCAGCTAACTACATTCCTAGCTCAGCTCTATCCATTTCTAACTAATCACCTCCCATTTATAGCTAAGCACCACCCATTTCTAGCTAAGCACCACCCACTTCTGGCTAAGCTCCCTCCATTTCTAGCTAAGCTCCATCAATATCTAACTAAGCACCAACCATTTCTAGGTAAGCACAACCCATTTCTAGCTAAGCTCCTTCAATTTCTAGCTAAGCTCCATCAATATCTAGATAAGCTCCATCCATTTCTAGCTAAGCTCCACCCATTTCTAGTTAAGCACCACCCATTTCTAGCTAAGCTCCTTCAATTTCTAGCCAAGCTCCATCAATATCTAGCTAAGCTCCATCCATTTCTAGCTAAGCTCCATCCATTTCTAATTAGGCTAATTAAGCTCAGCAAATATGTTACATGTGTTAGAATCAGTTTATATACTTTTAACTCTGAATTCCTAGAATTCAATATTGAACGTAATTATATAGGTAAGTTGTTGCAAATTTTGAACCCAATTTGACTAAGGGTTGTTGCTGCGTGTGGTAGCAACAGCTTCTAGACAGATTAGTTTCAAATTATTCAACATAATTTTTTTAAATTGTAAATTCATCTTGTGGATACAATATGCAGACTTGTGACGGAGCTCTCGGTTTTCCTGAAGGAGCTATGCGTCAGGGAATAATGGAGGAATCCAGTCTTAGCTATGCCCCGCCAATCTCTAGCTAAGCTCCACCCACGTTTCGCCAGTGTTTGGATCGTTCGATCCCGACAGTCTCTGAATCGTAATTTCCAGAAAACTATATAGGTAAGTTGTTGAATATTTTAAGCAACAGTAACCCGTCAAATTGGTTTGAAAATATTCAACATAATGTTTATCAAATAGTAAGGGCATACATTTCGGACTATTACGCGTTTAAGACTGGCTAAATAAAACCAATCCTAACGTAATTGATTATGACGTCATCATACACGTCACATCATGATTTTGACGTCATATGATGGATGAATAAACTGGAATCCTGCATTGACATTCATTAATTATGACATCAGCTATTTGAGTGACATATCCGAACCCCACATCCACCCCCACCCCACCCAAAAAATTAGATTTTGAAAACTGTTGCTGAAAGGTGTTGCTTTTTAGCTTTTGTGTCAAATAGCGCATACATGTTTGGAACCCAACCAGCGTGACGCGGCTAAGAATTTGTTTTATCCCCTGTACGCTGTAAGCCTACAACAAGCCGACTTCACCCACACAACAAATACAGACACCTGTACTTAATGTAATACCGGGGAAATGGATGGACAATACTGTACTGAGATTTTCTAAAATTATGCCAACACGATTTCAATGAATTGGTCATTATACTAATAATGATTATGCTGACAGTGCCACTATTTATGGGTGCATTGGCGCAATGAATTATATGTACTATTATGTGACTGTGGCATACATATTGTGAAATATGTGGTGTAAATGCGGTGTATATTTCTGAACTGACCTGCTGGAGTCGCGACCAGCCGTCGGTGGAGATATGTACAGCCATTTTCCATTTCTTTCCCACAGGCCACCAACACCCATGCCTCCCCATGATGATTGAATTAGATGGGTGTAGCCCAGGGGCACACCCAGGGCACACCCAGAAACCACCCACAGGACTGTAGAACAGTATTACACTAGGTACCACGAAGTGGGAATACAGAACAGTCAGAATGTATAATGTATATTTATATGGGGGCATTTTGTAGGACAGGTCAGCTGCGTAGATTGCAAAATGGGTAAATGGCTCAAGGAACTAGGATAAGTTGGTAAATGTCAGTCATGTCAGTAGTACTTACGGACCGGCAAATGGTGCCTACATGGAGGATGGATCATTTTGTATTTTGAATCGATTGAGCATTTTTAATGGAAACTAAGACCATGATATACTATAACGAAGCTGTACCATTCTTCTACAAGAATGTGAGAAAGGAATTCGTTTAGTGCTACCATAGTCTCCTGAAAACGGACGCTAGCGACTGATTCAAAGGCCAACAACAAGATACGTTGTCTTAACCGTGGTTCACCTTATAGCAAACTCGTGACAATTACCAAAGGCACCGTGTGATGATGCGTCATCCACTTGATAATCTCGTGAAGGTGGTTAATGTCACGAGGGCTCATTAAAGGTCCATACGACTGGTGGTAATGCCTAAGAATAGAAACTGACATAAGAATTAACCAATCAACTACCGTTAAGGGGCCACGAGCCAGACTAGTGGTAATGCCCACGAATAGCAACTGACGTAAGGATCAACCAATGCCCGACGTCCCGACGTGGCAAGAAGACAGTATATATAGCCCGGGGTAGGGAGCAAAAGGACATCTTTTCGAACAAGTTGTGATAAGATCCCGTTAGTCCGTTCCTTCGAGCCAAGCCGTGGTAGATAAAGCCTTTTGCATTAGATGACTTATTAGCCATTCACAGCATATTGTATAGTTAGTGTCGTAGGCGATTTTGCCTCATAAATTTCTACTTACTCTTCTATGGAAGAGGCATTATTATCACCGTATTAAAGAACCATATATCATTCACCAGAGTTGAGTTGTCAGCCACCAAGAATAAGAGAAGGACGCACAACCTTCCCGTACCTGAGAACGCCCCCAACAGTCAGATCCAGGCCCAGTGATAAATAAATTGTTGTCTTCCAACGACAGCGAGCATCACACCCCTTTACCGCTGAGATATTGAAGATCGAAATCTTCAATATGAAATTGTATCTGGCATATGCTGGTGTATGATCTGGTAACTGAGACTCATACTTACTAAATCATATGTAGTGCAAAGAATGGATCTAGTTTTAGCTATGCCGCGTCCATCTTTACCTAAGCTCCTCCCACGCTTTGCCCGTGTTGGGATAAATCGAACCGTGAAGTCTCTGAACGTCAATTTCCGGAAAGCTAAACAGGTAGGTTGTTGAATATTTTGAAACTTATTTAACAGCGTGCTGTTGCTGCCTATAGCAGCAGCAGCGGTCAGTCAAATTCGTTCCAAACTATTCAACAGCATATTTATTAAAGAGTAAAGACATGCAATTCGTACAACTGACAGACTTTTAAAAGTTCCTGACGGACGTAGCTACATCTTTCATTGCGTTGCGATTGTGACGTCAGGTTACGTGCGACGTAACTGAGGTATTACTGCATAAACTTGATCGACAGATTGGATTCATCTATTAACTGGTGATAATTATCTGGAATATATTCTCTCGGTCTAAAACATCTCTGATACAAAATGAAGGCATTGCTCGCATTAATCGACTTTTACTGCCCGTCTCCCAGAGGAGCGGAAAATTGTCGTTAATAAAATTGCTTTTTGTATCGTCAGTATGTTACAGTTGGTTCTCATGGAAACCAGGTGTATAGACTTAGAGTGCAGTAGGTTGAAATAACAAGGATAATATTCATAGTATGAAACAGAAATTATAAAAATGCGGTCTTAGGACTGGTACGGAAATAATTATTAAATGTTCAATAGTATAGCTACTTGAGGACCTATTGGTCATTGGTACGGAAAATGTTCACGAGTTACTGAAATTGAGGCGCTAACATATATATAGGGCGAGATGACAAGTTCTCAATGCTGGAAAGATTTCCGCAGGAAGACGTCCACAAGCAGGTATCTGCAGGCAGGTCTCCGCAGGCTGACTGCTCCAGGCAGGTCGGTTACGGTACACGATACGGTACACTCTCAGGCGAGGTAACGGAACAGTTCAGGAAGTGTCCACTAGATAAGCTCCTAGCTGACACGTAATTTCAACAGCGGTTGTAAAGTTTTTCGTCCGGCGACGGCAGTATGAAGGTGCAGTTCGGATCGACCGGTCGGATACCGGCCGTACTAGCTAAGCTGGGTACGCTCCGCCCGTCCTGGATTCGTTTCCTGAACACGCCCCCCTGGGTAGAGCCATAAGCGTATATAGGCCTATGGGAGAGATAGCGTTGCGAAAATGCGAAAAAAGTTCGTTAAAACGCATGATGCGCATGCGCGCGCCAGGATGCTGTTTTTGATATAGCGCGTAGTTACGACCAAGATAGGATGGCGCTTTTAGTGTGCCGAGATGGTACCCTGTAATCCTAATTGATTGCCTGTTCCCATGAAATCTGGCATTGATCAAGACCAGAATTTTACGGGCTTTTTAAATCTGTAAACCATTTCAAAATCGGTTGAGAAATGGCTGGGTTATCCAGGGAAACCCCTTCTTGATTATCTTCAAAATATTGCCATGACGTCATAACCACGTGGACGCAAAACTTCTAGAATGTTCTAGAACATTCGGCTGCGCTATTATTAGCCATGCGCTGATTGGCTGTTGCTCGAACGGTGATTGGTTGGAGCCTGGAGATGCGATCCAGTGATCGAGAACATCCTCGGCCATTGGCCGAACAGGTTGGACCTGTACTAGTTGCGATCAACAGATATTGCGCATATGACTTCAGTTTTCTGTTCTTCTCCCGTAGCTAGCAGTAGCCAACTTCCTACTTACGGGTGTAATTTGGAACTTCTGATTATTGTTCACGAATATCAATATCTACTTCGGAACACAAATTGGCGGTGAGGCCTTTACGGTCTGAATATGTGAGTCTACAGATGTAGAGGCAGGATGTTCTTTGATGGATGACTCGCCGGATCTGCCGGCCACGCCAGAAAGTGGTATTTCAACTGTCACCGCACTGATATCGTGTAGGTTCTTCTAACTTTCGACCGCAGCAAGTACACACTGCCCGGTGCATCTTCAGAGCTGGCTGACGTACCGAGCACCGCGAAGCTATGTTTTGTATCTTCGTTTGCCTCTGACAACCCCCCCCCCCCCCCCGCTTGTGATCGGGTTGTTTACACTTCCATCCATGCCATCGGTGTATGGGAACTTTCTTCACCACAGTAGTACTATCGTATCTTTTGCTGACTGCTTGTTAGACATCCTATTAGGCTTACAGTGCTGAGCGATGTATTCCTGCCATGAGTATTCTTGCGGGAATCTTGTTTGCGGAAAACAGCTTGCAGGAACCAACCTGCGGGAACTTTTCAGCTTCCGGAAAATGCATCATCTCACGTCGACTACGGAATAACGTATCAATTTCAGTAACACGGTAGCCTAGCTTAAGAATGACTACCGAGTATTCAAGTAACTATACTTCGCAGTTTAATTATTTCTCTATGTGTATTTCGCTAATTATATTGTATCCGTAAGAATGGTCCCGATGACTAAAAGGAACCGTAATGGTCTTAGGACCGCTAGTTATAATTTCTCTATCTGTTTATAGTTATTGTCATTTCCTCCATGTGTTGCTAACCGCACTATAGTAGGCTCGTTAACCTGTACTGATATGTATACCCTGATCATTTGATACCATATTGATTGTTCTGGTTAGATTATGTATATACATGGCCAGTGGCCATCCGTTCATATGTTTTGCTTATTCATTGAAAATATAGGACTGCCTTGCACGTAGGAAACACTATACAGCAACACTTATATATGCAGCACTTTCTCCCGCCACCAACAATTTTTCACTGAGTTCGCTGTCCGTGCTATAACTCTGTTTAGCTCGGCATGTTACCGACTAAACATTTTCTATGCAGCTCAATAGGATAGGTTCAAAAGGAGTAGAGACACTTTCTTCATTACATACTCTGTAACATACTCTTCTCTTCCGGTAGTGCGATAATCTATCCCCGCACTCCGGTAAGACTCATAACTCCAAGATTTTGTCTCTTCATGTTCCACTCAGCTTTGTGGCTTTTTAATTGTTTGGATGTCCCTATCTGCACCATGGGCTGATCCGACTCTTGGAAACTATTGGGGTTTCCGAGCGGTGATGGCCAGTGTGTGGTGTCACATACATTTCCCTTGTATCTTTGGATACTTAGTAGTTAGCACTTTAGCCCATGTAGGAATGCACGGCAAAAACATATATTAATTATTATTTTTATTACTGAACAAACCTCCCGCACCATAGTGCAAAACTGTGCAACTTGTATATAAACCTAACGACAGGTTAAACAGTTAGTTCCATAGGACCGGTGATGGGCGAGATACGTACCCCCACCGAATTTCATAAGAATGTCAGGGCATGATATTTAGATCCGTCATGCCCTTGCAGGAAGGAAATTTACGGTGGGTATTCCTCTCTCTTAACCCCACCATAACGATAGAACAATGGTCTAATAATGCTTTCGTGAAAAGTAACCCATGTCTTGTAACGTTTTATGCGGTTACGGGGCGGGATGTCCAGATTCTTATCCAGTTCGGAGATCGTGCTACGTAACATGTATGAGCGCTGTCTTCAGTATTGATGTCCTAGGGAATCTGTTCCCAGTGACAGCCATGTCTAATAGCTAGGTTTTTTTAAAACAACAGCTAATTAAGCAAAGCAGAAGGCCGGCATAAATAAAGTGGCAACTACCAATTCAGCATACCAAGAATCACATAAGACGGTGACAAGGGAATCCATCGGGAATCGGCCGTCCCGTCCTCACGTAAAACAGTATGCACGCCAATAGTCATACTCTCACTAGGTATGGTCTTTTCTTTCTCAAGCATTTTTGGTTGAAATATTAGAGTGGGCCCATTTTTGCCTACTACCCTTCTCCCGTTTTAAGCAGTGGCGACACCTTCCCGAGACGGAGGCCCGCGCGAGGCACTTGGCTCTCGCAAGGATTCAGCGATAATACTCCTCACCCAAACTAGCACTAGGAGTAGTGCCTGCATGAGGCACATAACTTTTCGACCGAGATAACCTTCTTCTTTTCAGCATAGAGGTATAATAACTTATATTAAGTTAATTAGTTAAGTCTTTGTGTATGGTAGCCTCCCTTGCGGGGATACCTCTGCGGACGTACGAGTCTGTGTGGTACCTCCAGGAGCCCCATGTTTAAAAGTTTATCTACCTGTCTCTATGTCTCGTATTTTCATATGCTCTTACTGTAGTATTATCTAGCATATTTATAATTGTTTAGGTAAACTCATTGTATAGACTTATATTTTTAGGTCACCAAATCAAATCTTGTACGTCCATAGATCAGGAAATTACTATGGACAGGCATACTGGTGAGACAAATTCTTGGGATTAGACCATTGTGTTTAATGTTCGCGATGATGGTCGCACGGCCCCACTGGAACGATTAAGTTCCACCGGCCTTAGGAGCCGGTTTTTGTTTCCCGCAGGGCAGTCTCGTACAACGTCCGTCACCCCGAGACCAGATGCTAACCAGCGTCATCACTCGTCGTGCACTTGTGGCGCACCGAGTCGACATGATACGCCAGAACGGCCCGACACTACCCGGCGAGCTACAAGTGGTGCCCGATGTGGGCCTCGAAGAACATCATTAGCCACCTGCAGTGAACTCACGCCCACACCATACAGTGAGCTTAGTTCAATACCTTCTCCATTTAGTGACGACTCCCTCGATCAAGAGGTAGCGTCATATGATTGATTTTCAGCTCACATGCTCACCGACTATGCCAGAAATTTAGCGGGATCAACAACCCCGCACAATAACCTGTTTTCGCCTGTTAGCGATGGCACCTTTCGGGAACAGAGTTCAGAACAATATCGAACGTCCGCGACAGGCCACCACCAACAGGGCCGAATCGTGGACAACCCCAACAAAGACCCAATTACAGGCATATCAACAGCCCTTCAGACTACTATCGTTCACCCATGTCATCCACGGAAACTGTATGGCCGGGTGATAATCCACAATACAGACAACCTCCTGCACCACCCCCTTCTATACTCAAGGGGCACACCGCGGCTTTATCGGGAGGAATCGGCACCACCATTTCGCCGGTATATCAGTCACGCAACACATCATGACCGTCAGCCGACTGCACCACCACCATATGAGGAACGACAGTCCTCACCTTGAGAGGAACGAACCACACAATCTTCACAACAATCCGCCTCCCGTCCATAGACCCATGCCAGTCTATGGCTCTACAAACGGGGCAGACTCATTAAATTGGAGTACGCGTGTCCTGGCTCCTCGGCATCGGCATCAACGGGAAACACCAACACCACCGCCACCTGCACCACGACCAACCTCAGCATATTCATCAACTTCCCAGATACCTGCACCACCCGGATTTCAGCCGCTGCATTCTTCCCGCGGTCTTGGCTGAATCATCCTCCCTCCTGAATTTAGTGGGGAGAATGACTGGACCAATTATAAAATTCAGTTCGAAATCATCAGTCTGACTAACTGCTGGAACGATCAGCAAATGGGTGAATATCTCGCCGCAAAGCTTTCCAGAAAAGCCCTCCAAGTTCTTGCGGATCTGGGAACTGATTACACACCCACCTACACACAGTTGGAACGAGCACTGACGGAGCGATTTGGTGACACAACCCTCGGAGAAACTTTATTAAAAATTAAAAATCTCCGACGACGCATTAGCTAGCCGAATCAGGAGGCTAGTCATCCGCGCATATCCGAGCACCAATACGGAGGGCATGATCCATTTGCATCTCGATACTTTCATCGATGCATTAAGCGGTGAACCCACCCTGAAAGAAAACCTGTTTCTTGGCGACCACGGGGGTTTTGGCCCAATTAACGGCAACCATGGTTCGCATAGAGAACTTTCTGGAGCGGGAGAAGAGTAACCGACGCCAACTCTATCCTATCATCAACGAGATAGAGGGTGCAGCTATCGCCCCGCCTGCTAGTGCTCCCCTCCAGTCAAAATCAAGCGCCTGGAGGAAGGGGGCATGCCCGTTGAGGAAATTGCAATGGGACCCGTGGGTGCGGGACCCAGCGAAACAGCAACAACAACGGCAACATGAGAGAACATATAGACGAGATTAACAAGCAAATCTTCGCACTCACCAATTTAGTTACAACACTTAGCACCAACCTCGCCACCACACAGTTTAGGACAGCAAACACCACCAGCACTGCACCGCCACCGAACACCTGTTTTGGATGCGGTCAGCCAGGCCATTGGAGGGAACAGTGTCCTAGCCGACCGACCTCTACAATGCCTGCCTCTGACTGTAGCACACCGCAGCCCGAGAAACAGTCAAACTCCTAAGGGCACTGAATCACATCGAGCCACTTTGGTGCCTGTATTCGCCTCCCGGCTCAACTGCGGCTTTCATGCAACAACATTCAGTGGCCAACCATCATCCATCGGAAACAGCTTTTATACAGACACCAAAATGCACGGCTTCACATATGTCAGTGCCTCCGTTGCCTCCCCCATCCGCAGCAATGACATCCCCCTTTTTCTCCACACACAACAAGCCTTCTTTCCTATGTAAAACGGCAGTAGTAGGTTATAGCACCTCCGCTGAAACAACATTTTTTGCAAGCACTACGTCCCGCCACCAAGACACTAGATTCTATGTGTCCTCTTGTGGTATGCAGAACACCACCCCATCCAGCATTATCTCCCGCATCCACAGACAGTAGCGACCCAGGAGAGACGATGCACTCTGCCTCATGGATTCGCAAGCGTCGACATAGACGGAGAAACGCACGTCTGTGGCGACATCACTGTTTCTTCTGTGCTTCACCAAAACATCCTATGAAGCATTGCAAGAAATGGCTTGCGCAGGTGGAGCTCATCCGTCATCCCATATGCGCCGCCATCTACACCAATACAGCCGACACAGAGACAGCAAAAAACACCACCACCATTGCTACCCCCAGCTCCGCCTTCATCGCAGCCTTCACACCAGTGGTGACGACGAACTGGACCTTTCCTCACTCAGCCATCTACAACATTACAAGAAGCAATACGGAAACAGTTGGAATACATACATGTGATGCTGCTCCAACGCCATTATCCCAGACAGCATCATTGGAAACTCTTCCGCAGGCAAAGTAATATACAATATGCCTGTCTGTTTAGTGGCGTTTCCACCAGTGCCACCGTCGACACCGGTGCTTCTATCACATTATTTAACCAGCGCTTATGTGAGAGCATCCCACCTCATAAGAAGCCTCCCCTTAAGCCTACAAACATTTACCTACAGACGGCTACGGGAGCGGATGTGTCGTAGCCGGTCTAGTCAATTTAGTCATCCAAATAGAGGGGATGCAATTCGTTCAGCGAGTTGTCATCACCTATATTCATAACGATGCCCTACTTGGCTCTGATTTCCTCAGTGCCATAGAAGCCATCATACAGTGCAGACAACAGGAACTCGACATACATGGCCGACGGATACCTCTCGGACCAACATCGTCATTGTACGATACATGTGTGGTAATATTATCAAGTACCGACACAGTTGAGCCGGGACAGGAACAGATCTTATGGGCCACTGCGCCACAGTTAGGAAGCAATACACACATCACCATGCTTGAACCGGATCCTGATTATATGATCGCCTCACAATGCGGAAGTCCCCGTATAATAGTAGACACTGTTAATAAGGAAAAAATACCTTTTAGAGTATTCAATGGTACCGCAGATCCCATCACTCTGGAACCCGGAGTACGCTGTGGCCATTTAGTGGACATAATCTCATTGGATCTACTGCAAATGACTGATGATTTACCCGAACATTTACATGACTTGTATCTACACGCCACCGTTGGATTACTGCAATCACAGAAACGAGAAATTCGGAAACTACTACATAAATATCGCGATAGTTTTTCCTCCGGAGACATGGATCTCGGAGAGACCCATCTCGTACAACACTCCATCGATGCAGGCAATAATCACCACATGCGACAACTGGTATGACGTCTTCCCATTCATAAGGAAGCAGAAGCACACCAACAAGTGAACGACATGTTGCGGATGGGTATTATTGAACCCTCAGAATCTCCATGTGCTAGCCCTATAGTGCTAGCAGGCAAAAAGGATGGAACCTTGTGGTTTTGCATCGACTACCGTCGCCTTAATGATCTTAGCATTAAGGACGCTTATCCGTTACCATGGATAGATCAGGCCTTGGATTTCTTGTCCAGAGCCAAGTGGTTTTGTACCCTTGACTTAGCTAGCGGTTACTGGTAAGTAGCCATGAACGAGGCTGACAAGGAAAAGACCGCATTCGTGTGTAGGGATGGCCTTTTCCAATTCCGCAAGATGCCCTATGGTTTGTGCAATGCTCCCGAAACTTTTGAACGACTCATTGAGACGGTATTAAGCACCCTGCAATGGGAAATCTGTCTCTGTTACATTGATGACGTAATAGTCTTTGGACCCACGTTTGAGCAAACTTTAATAAATTTGGACACCGTGCTTTCCCGCTTCCGCACGGCCAATTTGAAACTCAAACCAAAGAAATGTCATCTCTTTAGACAGAGCATTGAGTTCCTGGGACACGTCATATCCGGTGATGGAGTGGCTACTCAGCCATCAAAACTAAGGCAGTAGCAGAGTGGCCTCGGCCCTCTTCAGTTATGGAGACACGGAGTTTTCTTGTCCTATGCCAGTACTATCGCTGTTATATCTGACATTTCAGCGAGATTGCTTCACCCCTCTACAAGATCACTGAGAAAGATCGATCATTTGAGTGGACGAGTGAGTGTGAAGGCTCCTTCACAGCACTGAAGGAACTCTTGACGACCGCCCCGATTCTTGCTCACCTTAATCCAAACCTTGATTTCATCTTAGACACTGACGCATCAGCTTTCGCTTTTTGGTGCAGTTCTATCCCAGGTCACTGAAGACGGAACAGAGCAGATATTGGGTTATGGTTCACATACTCTGAATAAAACAAAGAGAGGATACGCAACCACCAAGTGAGAACTATTGGCGGCAGTCCATTTTGTCAAGTATTATAAGCACTTTCTGTATGGGCGCCCTTTTACACTCCGTACAGACCATGCCTCACTACGGTGGCTCCAGAGCTTCAAAAATCCGGAGGGACAGGTAGCGAGATAGCAGGAATCCCTGCAGGCCCATAACTTTAACGTTGTTCACCGTCCCGGCAAATTGCATGAGAACGCCGATGCCCTTAGTAGAATCGGCGCGGAAGCTGAACACGAAGAGCCCGGCACCATGACACAGTCAACACAGGCATCTCAGGAGTTCCCCGAATTGAGGTGCGCAGAGTGGAATCCAGAGAAAATCGCACACCACCAAACAACAGATGTGCAGACACGGAATATATATGCGTGGATTCAGGAGGGGGTACGTCCTCCTAGGGAATCGGTAACACCTCTATCCACCATGGCAGAATGTCAATTAATAAATAACGTTCTATATATTAATAACCGTTTGGTAGTCCCGGAAAGTTATCGTCAAATTATATTGAAACAACTACATGATAACGCCGGGAATCTGGCCGTAGAAAGGACTGTTGCCCATATCAAAGTGAGATTCCACTGAATCGGGATTCGCGATAGTGTCAAGGCATGGGTTGCCCAAGTTATCCCATGCCAAAAACGTGCTGTTGGCCAACACCATATCACACCATCTCAAATTAAGATTGCACCGTTGGAGCGAGTGGCTATCGACGTGCCCGGACCCTTGAATACGATGGATGATGGAAATAAATACATCCTCGTATTACAAGATTATTTTACGAAGTGGGTAGAAGCATTTGCTCTGCCGGATCAAGAGGCATCCACCGTAGCACAGGTCTTGGCCAGCAATGTGTTCTGCCGCTTTGGTATGCCTTATGAGTTGCACTCCGATCAAGGAAGTAATTTTGAGAGCTGGCTCATATCAGAGCTCTGCAAATTATTTCATATCATCAAGACAAGGACAACTCGATACCACCCCCGGAGTGACGGGATGGTAGAGAGATTCAACAGAACTCTCACGGAGATGCTTACCAAGGAAACACGCCCGTATGTACTCATGGCTTACCGCACTTCAGTACATTCCAGCATGGGCTACACCCCTGCTCGGTTAATGTTCGGCTGTGAATTAGCCTTACCCCTGGATCTGGCCATGCCATGAATACCAGGGGAGAAAAATTCACCATCTCTCTCTCTGTCCAAGTCATGTGGCAAAGGATAGAACAAGCCCATGAGTTAGTGAGAGAAACATTATCCACTGCACACCAGCGGCAAAAGACATGGCACGACCGGAGAGTGCATGGAGAGCCGTATGAAGCAGGAAGAATGATTTGGGTACACGATTCACGTCGGTCTGCAAACGTGCCAAGTAAACTAAGTTACCAGTGGAAAGGCCCCTATGTGGTAGTGGGTAAGACGTTGGACATGACCTACCGTATCTGTGCTTCGGATGGCCTGACCTCAGTCACCCACTTCGATCGACTTAAACCTTGTGTCAGTGACGACCCAGCACCAGAGCTTGGACTGGGCGTTTCTCATGACACCGGTACCCAGACAGATATTTCCACAGAAATTAGTATTCCCACGGTTAGCGCAGAGCACTGCAGTGCTAGTTCAGCCCCTGTTCTACCAAGCCAGAACATGGGTGAACAAGCGGCCAACGCTCAGCACGGGTCTACTAGATCTGGGAAGTCGTATCTGAAGAATTTTGTGTTTATTTTGTCCAAGGGACCAGATGGGAAAGTTGTTCCTCCGATCTCTTCCCATTCCCACCCACGTCATGCTATGCCCCCCCCCCCCCATCATAGAATTACCACAAGTGGAAGCTGAGGCTGACCCAAGCCATGCTTCCTGTGGGGTGCAACATATGGTGAATAGCATGGAAGTGAAGAAGCTGGATGAAGCCTTGGCGTGTCTTGAACCGCAGAACCGTAAAATGAGGTGTACCCGACGAAGCCCCCAAACCGCCAAGCCAATTCCCCCCCCCCAAGCGAAACCCATATCCATTACAGCACCCCCACCCCAAATCCAATTGGCGTCCCTCATCTATACATCAAGTTCGGACATCACCGGCCCAGTCCATTTCACACTCCACTCATCGTCTGTTGACCGTCAATCTTCAGATATGAGAGAGACTGCTGCAACAGACCAACATTACCCCCCCCCCACCCCCCACCCGCGGTAGGCAGGGAAGCAGCCTGTTCAGCAGACTCTCGGCTAGAATTTTCCCGGTGTCTAAAAACTACGACAAGACACCAACCGTTGTGTAACGGGAGATGACCACATCCCCCTGTCCAAAGGCCACCACATCCAATTGGCCTACCATACTCCCCCGTGAGCAGTCAGAACATCACACAACAGACAGAACGTCAACACCTACAGAACACACCTGCCTTCAAGACTGGATACATCAATTCGTCATCGCACGTACATCACATATTTGCTAGGTTATACTCAGCATAACAGAGACATTCAACATCGGCAACAACAGCATTTAGCAGCACCTACCGGTATTAATTAATTCCCGGTAGAGACATAAAAATTCCCGCAACAAATTCCTCCCGCACAAATTGCGGGAGAGATAATATCTCCCGCAGACTGCACCTCCCACAAATAGCAACAGATTTGGCGTTAACCCGCATGGACAACTGGAATCCGCCCTCTTCGCTTATAACATTGGCATCATACATCCCGACAACAGCATAATCATCAACGGACAACAGCCAACAAATCTCCCGCACACATCCTCTTATCCAGTCACGGGAGAACTGATCATATGGATATCAGGAATGCACTACAGCCATCGCAGTTTGTCCAACGCTCCTCCCCTTTCCCTTTTCCCGACGTCGTACGGAAACAGCTAAATCTACAGACTTCATCTACACGTAAATACAGTCGATATTATTAAGAGAGCAAGATGCCCGCATTGTCGTCAGTCACGAGTAGGATTTTGCTACTGAAAAGCTGAATTCGAAAATGGATTGATCAAAGTTACGACAACATCCAACAGGTCATCTGTGCTCTAAAGTAACTCTGTCCCGCCCACGGACTTGGCCATTACAGAGTGAAATACCCTCAGGGTTCGATAAAGTTGACATTCATGCCGCCTCTCCCTTTTCCTTCCCGCACCTGGCGGCCATAAACACTTTACCTTCACCACAGCGCAATTATCATCCACAGATAACCAGTCACGCATATCAGATTCAATTCACCAACATGTCAGAAACACAGCCACTCAGGTTGACTGTATTCACAATCTCCGAACGACTGCATTGTAAATTATAATAACTGTTGCACACACTTTGCGAGTTGTACTGTAATTTAACCATTATTAAATGGTATTAATATGTTTGGTCTAGGCCGGGACGGAGCTAGTTTTACCAATTGAGGAGAATGCTTGGCCAGCCCTCCCGCTCGGAAAACACAGCTATCTTGACGGGATCAGTAACGTTGATCTACCGCCTGAATAGATCTGTTTAAACCACACATCAAATTACTTACAACTTTACCGTTAAATTTTTGATTAAGAACACAACTGCTCTACCGTGCTACAAATCATTAGCGCACGGGCCGGTAAAGCGGCGTCAAAAATCTAACAGTATAATTACAAGGAGAATTTCAAAAATTCTCTTCGTCGCGTTCCAGTCTATAAATCAACACGGGCTGTGAACTACCTATTACGGACACATACTAAGACGCATGTTAAAGAACTCGCGCAAATACGGGACATTATAAAGATCTTGATGTAACATATATATTTCTATCTCTCGCTTCTACAGCAGACTACACCTCAGCAACAGCATTTTGGCCGTCGCCATAAACAGAATATATGTTTCCGATCAACCACGTGCTTTTTAGAGCCACGTGACATTTACTACTATTTCCAGTAAGTTGGATCAAACGCTTTAAAGAAAAGAGCCGCCTAAAGACGCGACTACCACAGTGTGATGGCGGAGTGGCGAGGGTGAGTCCGGGAGATTACCGCAGTGTTCTTTGAGCTATTTTCTCCAAACCTAAAGCAGCTAAACGGTAACACCAGTGTACGAATCTTATACGGTCGGTACTCGAAATATCAGGTAACAGATAATGACACGGATCACCATCTAACCCTTAACGGTGACTGGGTGAAGACTTAGAGCTCACCACGCCATATAGGAAAGCCACCATAGATGGAAATGCGTTTCTCTCTCCCCACCGCTAAAGACCATTTTCGAAACATGCTTCCGTTAACATGAATTGTCCATGTGTTGTTATTTATGGTTGTGATGCGGTATGTGTAGGGATCGCTCTGCGACTCTGAAGCTACCCCCAGACAACATGTTGCACGCCGTCAGTCTGAGGAGAGATGCTCCGTGGGGTACCGGCAATGGTACCAAGCATCCTCGCCAGGAGACGTATTCGTTAAAGACAATTGATGCTACGCCATTTGCGGCCTAAAAATATGTGTTTTTAACTTAAAACTCAAATGTTAGCCTAGGCTCTCATGAACCCCGCAAAGATTGGAACATAACCAACTAAAATAGATCTTTATCTCACACAAGATGACGGTGCTGAACTCCATAAGAATCAGCCACCCCATCTTTACAGACAAACCGCACACACCAGCATTAAAATAACTACATTAGGATAAAACACATACTAATTTTTTCAACTATGTAAGATAGGAGGGCGGCCATTTTTACCGCTCTCCTCCTCTGCTTCGGCGTTGAAAACACTTTTCTTTTGACGGAGGCCCGCGCGAGGCACTTGCCTCTAGCAAAATTTTATATCCCTATTCACGTAGGTGTTATGGGAAACGCATTTTCCCCCTCATTGTTATTTTCGGACGTCTCTCAGGCTGTCTTCTCACAAACGGTGAGAGTACCTCCATTCCTCTCTTACATTTTTATAGTCAGCTTCCTCCCGGCTGCATTTTTACATAAGGCACGGTGTTTCACCGTCATAAATTTCCTCTAACCCAAGTGGTAAAGGTATCCATTCTTCCTCTGCATCTTAATGGTCGGGCTCCCAATTTTTGCCCCGGATGTTCACCGTAGGATGCTTCCCTCGCTTCTATTTTCCTCTCTTCCTTCGCTACGACGTTGTAGGCATTTTCCTGTGACAGAGGCCCGCGCGTGGCACTTTCCTCTCGCCAACTAAAATTTGTGGCCAGCCTGAGGCAGATATAGTTCATATTAAACCAACTGACGTGCTCGGCCCAGACCTTCTCCCCAACACGGGTACCTCTGCACAGGACTAGATCGGTTAGGTACCTCTGGCGAGATATAAAACCCGCACACCACTTTTTGTTTTTAAATACACCATTCATAGGTAGCAAGCAAACAAAATTATTTGTTACTTCTATTAAGTAAGGTAAATTGTGCTAGTACCATTCTTTCCACCTTGGAAATGACGGCTAGACACACCTGGGACACGAGCAACCTGGACGAGACGGTAGTGTTCAATTTTCGCAGCAATGGCTGCACGAGCCCACTGGAACGTGATCGTTCTACCGGTATGGAGGTCGGTTTTTGTGGACACCGGAGATGCATGGCAACTGCTCCCCAACCCCGAGGCTGGCTGACCAGCAGCAGCAACAGCTGAGGTGGTTGCAACGCCCAGCATCAGTAGCGGCGGAGCCATGCGCGCCCGTGGCGACTACACCCACATACTAAATTTGGTTGAATTCCATCTAATAGTTTTGGAGGAGTTCTGTTACAAGCGATATGACCTTTTGACCTCTGGTCCGCCCACTGGGACGGAGCTTAATCTAAATGCGCACTTGGACCCCGCACATATTTGGGTAACACACATACGAAATTCGATTGAATTCCGTCTAACGAGTTGGAACGTGTTACAATTAATTTTCCACGCAAACACGCGCGTAAGCGCTCATGCACACACGCACACATACACGCGCGGGCTGTACGATACTACGGCATATTGACCTACTTTCCGTGCCACATGCACGTGAGATGTAGTGAAGAGTTGAACTCAGTAGACCCCAAAGAGAAATAGGGCCTATGTGTGGGGCAGGTTGGCCTCCAGGCAGCCATTCCATTAACGATCTTGCACCACACGATTGATCACGATATGATCTAAATTAGGAGAACCATTGAGAATGATGATGGAATGGCATGATGAATGGCATGATGACAGTTCCGATATAGAGCTATGTAGAGCTATTAAGTAATTCATGATTTATCTGCCAATTTCTCGTCTCTCCGAGACGTGATTTATGGACGTATGGGCGTGATGTTGCTGGGTTCCCGCTAAGCACAATGTATAACGCGGTGTCATATGCTCACTCATTAATTTTAGCTTGTAAGAACGGTGACATATATACGCTTGTAATTCAGTTAACCCATACCACTCTGATATCAAAATTTTGAAATTGTTAAAATAAGTTAAAAGATGAACTGGCGTATATTTTTCAACAAATTTTGTGGAAGCTGTTGGTGTCGCGGACAGCAACACTGTCCACTAAGATTTTTGAAATATGTGCACCAGTTTCTTTGCTATTGCCACAGTAACAATTGAATTTTGACATCGGAGTAGTAAGGGTTAACAAATTATATTTAGCCATACGAAGTATTCATCGGCATTTTTGATGTAAAGAATAAATCGAATGAAATGGGATAAGAGATGCTTTGTTTTCAGTAAGTGTGCTTTGATCAACAGCGATCCTAACATGGTCGTCAATCAGACAAATATCACCACAATCCTAGTATAATTATAGCCGTGTACACGTTATTTCTTTCGAGCCGAAGATACTAAATACGAAAATTTATGTACGATATAAGAAAGATTCGTTCGAAAATGCTGAATATTCACACCGAAATGCTTGAAAATACAATAGTTAAAATTGTATGCATTTAGAAGCTTAATTCGTGTAACCAAATGTAAGGAAACGAAATAAATCTTAACATATGATGGTTTCATTCCGTATAAATAATAGTACACCATGAACATAATTAGACGAAGATAGAATCTTCTGGTGACAGTTTTAATACTAAGCAATTAGGTAATTTGTATGCATGGCGGATTTTCTTATTATTCTCTCCAATGATGGATGGATTTATAAATGCAGTGACCAAGTTCTGTGAAGCCTAGTTCATAGACTGATTTCCCGTTTTCAATCATTCATTTTCGCTTGTCAAAACAGCAATGAACATACTCGTTACTCATTCCCTTGACATGTGCGTGTGTCCTAAGTGTGTGTGTGTGTGCGCGCGCGCGTGCTTGCGCGCGTGCGTGCGTGCGTGCGTGCGTGCGTGCGTGCATGCGTGCATCCTAGGTGTGCATGCAATGTGTGGGTGGGGGGGGGGGGGAGGGGGTTCTATGCCGCTTGAATAGCGTTAAGATGCGATCTGTCCTTGTGGGCAATATAGTGCTCGTCATCACATCCAATTTAGTTCTCGAAAAGAAACTACTAATTCTCGCTCTCGATAAATTTACATCCAAATGTTCGCACGAGATACGAGAACACTAACTGAGCGGTGTGTGAGACATAATGATTTAAGATGCTTAGTTGAAACGGTGCCAAATCAAACGACCTCATTCCTAATAAAACTCCCTTGCCAATTATAGGAACAGATATGTCTTGGCTTCTTGCCTTGCTAGTCTCATAGCCGGCAAATCGATTTTTCTGATTCGTGGTCAGATTCTGGCAACTTTGGTTTGACACTTGAGGATATTTGATCAGATATTAATTTTTTTAATAGCCTATTTTTAAGAAAACGGTTATGCGTTAGAGCTACAAGCGTCCGGCAGAAGCATGGCGGGAACTGGAAATTTTGTATCTAGTTTAATTTGTAATTGATTTCTATAGCCAATGGAGCTTCTCCATCAGAATCTGCTGGGTAAACCTCGGTCACTCTTAACCCTTTAATGACTAAATTTGTTCAAAAAATTAAAATATTTACTTATTGAATGTCTATTTGCAAGCCAAGAGAAGACTATTTTTGAAAATTTACCACCGGAACGACTGGCTCGGTTATCGAGCCAGTCATTCCAGTGGTAATTTTTCAAAAAGTCATCTCTTGGCCTGCAAATGGACTTTTCTCACGACCTCTGCAGAGGCCGATCATGGCCGGTTTCGTCCTGAAAAGGTTAAGCGTTTTGAGAAAAGCAGAAAATAGCATCCAGGACGGTCCAGTTTTAGCTATGCCCGTCCATCTCTAGCTAAGCTCCACCCACGCTTCGCCGGTGTTGGGATCGATCGATCGATCCCTGAACTCCCTGCCTATTAATTTCCAGAACACTATACAGGTAAGCTGTTTAATATCTTGAAACTAATTTATCTGGGTACTGTTGCTGCCTATGGTAGAAGCAGCGTCCAGTCAAATTAGTTTCAAAATATTCAATATAACGCTTAGTAAACAGTTTCTACAACAACGCTTAGTTGGTATTCAACTAAGCGTTCGTGACGTTCTTATCTACGTCATAGATTATGACGTCATCTGACACGTCACGTAATTGATTGTGACATCATATGATGGAGAGATAAACTGGAAAGGTCGATTGAGTTCTAGTAAGAGACTGCTGGGTCGTTAGTGACCACTTTATGAATGCCATCTTGCGTTCGTTATAGACATGTTTGACTGTATGCATAGCAACATATCTGTGTAAACATCATTTTAGGTGTAATAAGATTTAAGATATATCTGTTACTTATTCAATATAAATGGTTTGTACATGATTTAAAAGATGGCTGCCATTATTTATATCGTGATCAATGTACAATCACGGAACGGGTTCGACGTGTGATTATTAGGTCTACATATCTTAATAATGGGAAATATAATATGGCTGAGAAAGTCCTTTGCGTAAGTGGCTAAACTAAACAACAAAACCAGATCTTCCGATAGGCATGGATTTCAACACTAC
Source organism: Chaetoderma sp. LZ-2023a (assembly GCA_034401795.1). Classification (NCBI taxonomy): domain Eukaryota; kingdom Metazoa; phylum Mollusca; class Caudofoveata; order Chaetodermatida; family Chaetodermatidae; genus Chaetoderma; species Chaetoderma sp. LZ-2023a. Next base: position 68,420,398 of record CM067365.1, read on the forward strand.
TGCACTTGATACACTGTCTACACGCATTAGTTCCACGAGGCCCGGAAACGAAACTATGTTGTTAATTTCTGGCATCTCCTATCGCACAACCAATCAAACCAGACTTCCTAGACACTTGCCCCTCTACGCTCCTTACACGTATGAGTACTACACGGGCTACCACTCAAGCACACACACCTGATATATTATGTTATATATGCGAGTTCTGTATTAACTGGAAGAGAAGATCGTTAGAGAGTTTTAATCCCTGTGTCCTTTGTCCAGCCATACAGTTCTGAATGTAGTTCTGGTGCATCTTTGCCTTCCGATGAACTTGGTGATGGGCGCTTTTAACATGCTCTTCAAACACCTGGTTGGTCGGAGGAAGGCAGTATATTTTGGTTGATGAATGATAAGACTTCTCCTGTTTTGGATGGTCATACCTGCCAACGTGTTTCTGAAATTGATTCTAGAACAATGTTCATACAAAGCTGAGATACATGTCCTGGCTTGCATAATCACACATTCTATTGGAGCGTTCATCAATCCAATACGTGACATGGAGTGTGATCCAGCACTCAGTATCTTTAGAGCAGTTTCCTTGCCTATTCCATAGCAACGGACTACAGTGTTGCACCCAGTGCAGGCTGGCCTGACAGGGTTTCGTCCGCCATGCATGTATGCTTCTTTACTGTTTAGCAATGCCAGTGGATGGTCTATCCCTGATTGGTGATTCCATAGTAGCATGATATTTTCATATCTGATGTGTGGTAGCAATGCATAAGTAGTACAGGCATTATCTGTGTCATCTAAGATAACAATTATCTCAAAGTCGGTTATCTGTTCGGGCACACATCACCAGAACCTACCTGCTGAACACAGATATTGTCTGCTGCTTCGAGTGCTGTTGATCATGAACCTGTTGAATATGTTGAAAACAAGCCACCAACAACTTTTATTCAAAGTCAAACACTGTGTAAAATGTAATCTGCAGAAATTCAGGTGGCAGACAGTTAAGATGATAGCAAGCAAATCATTAAGAAAGATAACAAATAGCAAAGGCCCAAAGACCAAGCCCTGGGGTACGCCAGTGTGTAAGGGAAGCAGCGAAGAGTCAATTCCATATAAGACTACTCTTTGATTTCTCAAGTAGTGTCTGTAAACCATTGCACAATATTTACGAGTATGCTGAATTTGCTCAATTGCTTAAGAAGACCATCATTCCACACTGGAACGAATGGTTTAAATATGCCAACGAACAGGAAGAGGTTCAATTGCTTAAGAAACCACTATTCCACACTGGGGTGAATGGTTTAAATATGTCAATGAACAGGATGATAACTTCTTTTTACTCATCAAGCACTTGAGCACTGGCATTATAGATGTCTAGTAAAATGGCTTACTGTCGAGTGTGAAGGGAAAAAAACTGATTTTTTTTCCATAAGGCAGAAAATATACGGTGACATGTTTGAATAAATTCTTTAAAATAGTTCTCTCCATGACTTTACTTAGAGGTGAGATTGGGTGATAATTGGAGCATAAGCTCATGTCTCCTTTCTTAAACATTGGTGTCACGTCTGTAGTTTTCCATGATGTGCGAAATTGGGATTTGCGCTGGACCTCAACCTGGTATTTAATTCGACGAATACAGCGTCTTCTCCAACATGTATTTTATCCCAACGTAGATTTGTACAATACCTGATAAAACCGTATCGGCCCTGTAATCTGCAGTATCACGGCTTGGACTCAGAGATGTAAAATAACCAAATATTATTTGCTTGTGATCTTTAGATGTAATTTATATAATTGTTAATGTTATGATACCAAAACTTTAGCGGAATCGTATTACGGTCTATGAAGACTGGTAGAAAGTGTAAAAACGTCTCCTTGTGGTTCAGTTCGTACATTCCTAATTGTAGAACGTAGTCCTTGTGGATGCACTAATGTTCCTCTTTTACACGCACACATTTGCAAAAACTCTTGCCTAAAAAAACGAGCCATTAAGCAGTATATGTAGAAGCTGACAGAGTGAAGCAGGCTATCAATGAACATATGGATAGCATAGATCCGACCATCCCACTCGTAGAACTTTCTGGAATGCAGTATTCTGGTGAACCACCACATTATATTTCCTGGGACTGTTAGTAAAAAGAATACAATCGATGCTACCATTAATAGCTTAGTCATCTGTTTTTCCTGTTGTTGCTGTGGTGAGATCATATGCGTAGTCAGAACCGCACGCATCTGATGAAGATTGCTTTTATGTTTTTTGTATTTCACAAGTGTGAGTAAGTTAAAGATACCTATCAAAACTGCTGGCAGAGTATACACATAACTTATTCTTATCCAGTGATACAATGCTGTTTTGGATTTAGATATATTTACAACTCGGCAGTTGTAGCTTCCGTTTGTTTGTTTCGCACTTCCATATATAAATGTGAGGTGCAAAGAGAACAGTATTGACAGCAAAAGAACAATCCCAATAAGTATCCGTGTTTTCCTCAGAATAGTGTGTCCTCCTGAAGGAACTGTCTTCACTGTGTAGTAAAGTCGCGTGGCACTCAAACATACAAGCATATGGTTCGAGAATACTATACACATGGCGACAATGAATGCATGCGCTTTGCAGAAAATGTCAGAATGCAAAGGAAACTTGACCTTGAAAACGATAGCGATAAATAAACCACCCACAGCCACAAGATCAAACACTAAATCACTGATGCCTAAGCTCAATAAGAATTTAGCTGCCGGGTTACGACGCATGCGACGCCTACACATCAGGAAGATGATCAGTGTATTTCCGGGTAGGCCTAATAACAAGGGCAATGGTAGACCAACACTAAGGAATGTCTCTGCGATATACATATCGTACAAGAGGCGTGTCCTTAAAGATGCATTCAGGTTGCTATCATTCATTGTTTACCCTTCATATGATACATTGCGAATCAGTAAATAGCACTGCAATCACATACCACTATCACTGTATCAGCAGTTGCAACGTATTGGCCTAGGTATCTACTCATAGACAAAATATATTATATGTTTTCTTAAAGCATCTGCAAAAATAGGTGCACGGTAATTTTTTAATAATCTAACCGAATAATATCGTTCGATTCGAACATTAGAATGTAAACCGATATGTTTCTATGCTATTTCAATAATAAAAAAAACACTGTTTTCCCTTACTTTAATTATTCGAAACTACCATAGCTTTTTAATTTTTGCCTACCAGTGAACCGAATGCAATAAAAAAATTATACTTCTAAACGATCACTTCTTATCGTTCTATGATCTGGATTCATCAGATGTAATAACAAACATCTTCAATATAGCCAGTAATTTATCCCGGCGTTTATCCACTCGAATGTTCGCAAGCCTAGCGAGGAATACATAAAGTTGTATCCATCAATTCTCTTTATCAACCTGTTAAATCCGGCAAATAACATACAAATATTTACTTATTAAATGTCCATCTGTAAGTCCAAGTGTAAACTATTTTTGACAATTTACCACTGGAATGACTGGCTCGGTAATCGAGCCAGTCATCCCAGTGGTAAATTTCCAAGAATAATCTTCTCTAGACACGGAAATAACCATTCCTCCAGACCATTGCAGAGGCGGGTCATCGCCGACTTCGTCACGCAAGTGCTAAATATATCACAGGTGATTACATTCTCAGTAATTCAGATCACGTGGGTTACAAGTTAATATGCAAACAATGGTTCGTGTTTAGCCTGAAATCCTTTTAAGCAAGACAAATAATACACACACTGCGTACAGGCAAACGTTATGCATAAGTGGATAGTTGATTTAGTCACCACAACACCGCGTTACTTGAAGACTCTCTATCTCTTAGAATCATCGGTCAATCATTGAGAGTCTTAAAATCAACGTGATTAGCAGAGCGATCCGATCGGTCACTCAATATGATGTCATAATCACTTACGGCACATTTAGCCTGACGTCGCAATCATTATGACCTATAATAACTATGGTCAAGTTCGACTCCTAACCATAGTTAGCTATAGCTAACTAGATTCCGAATCGAACTTCAAATAGTTAACTAGCTAGTCAACTATAGTCAACCGCGCACCCGAGCTCGGTTCAGATGGTTAGTGCGATATTTGCGTAAATTTCAAAATGGCGGACACCGAGAGCTTGCCACGAATAAATGCATATAAAAGTGTAAATATTTCACTAAATAACTTAGGTTTGGTGAACTTATGCTTTCCCATTGTATGTCAATGTTCACAAGCCCATATTCCTTCACATTTCTTGTCATATGGACGCTTTTTGACGTCTTAGCAGACAAAAATAACCCATTTTCGTAGGTCATCAAAAGAGATGACAGAAAGGGCTAATGGAGACTGGTACCCAGCTCCAAATTTTCGGCAATAGTAATTCAATGGGCAGGAAATAGCTAGAAATGTGTGGCACATAGTTAGAAATGGGCGGGAAATCGCTAGAAATGAGCGGGACATAGCTAGAACTGGGAGGTACATAGCTAGAAATGGGCGGGGCATAGCCAGAAATGGGCGGGACATAGCTAGAAATGGGAGGGTCATTGTTAGAATTTGAGTCCTCTATTAAGATCACAATCTACTGGTACATATTTGGAGATAAGCTCAAAATAGTTATTAATTCGATTAATTCGAAATTTCAAAGTGTGGATCAGATACAGTTTTAACGAATGCAAATAGGACATCTTGATAAATAGTATCATGCATAAAACAAAGTCAATTCCACACAGAGTAAACTATATGAGCGCCCACTTATTGGAAATGAGTTGAGGGTTTCTTGCATAATGAATTTATCCAGCAGCTCGTTCAATCGGAATCAACATCGAAAGCTCTTGAACCAGATATCACACACCTCTATCTGTTCTGATACTATTATTAACCATTTCAACCCCGGTCTCTGTAGTGGCCCTGATGAATGTCCATTCGCAGGCCAAGGGAATACTATTTTTTGACAATTCTCCACGGGAATTACTTGCCCGATAACCGAGTCCGTCATCCGTCATCTCCGTGGTGCCTTATATTCTCTTAGCAAATAAGCATTCAATGAGCATTCAGAGAGAGAGAGAGAGTAGAGAGAGAGAGAGAGAGAGAGAGAGAGAGAGAGGAGAGAGAGAGAGAGAGAGAGAGAGAGAGAGAGAGAGAGAGAGAGAGAGAGAGAGAGATAGAGAGAGAAAGAGAGAGAGAGAGAGAGAGAGAGAGAGGAGAGAGAGAGAGAGAGAGAGAGAGAGAGAGAGAGAGAGAGAGAGAGAGCGAGAGAGAGAGAGAGATTGAGGGAGAGATTGAGGGAGAGAGGGAGGGAGGGAGGGAGAGAGGGAGGGAGGGAGGGAGGGAGGGAGGGAGGGGGGGAGGGAGGGAGGGAGGGAGGGAGGGAGGAAGGGAGGGACCCAGCACCCAGTAAAATTAGTTTCAAAGGAGTCAACGGCTTACCTGTATAGTTTTCTGGCAATTAATAGTCAGGGAGATCGGAGATTGATCGATCCCAACATGAGCGAGGTCTGGGTGGCGCTTAGCTAGAGATGGGCGGGGCATAGCTAAAACTGGAAAGATTCATTATGACCTCGTTCAAGATACTCTATTTATCGTTTCATAATCGTGTCTCGATGGAAGCCATTTTGCTTTAGATAAGTACGCGTGTTTTCACAGAGACATGATAAGGAGGTGCGTATCTTAACACCTCTTTAAGAAGTGATCCTTTTTTATCTATGCCCAGGCAATTTCTAGATAAGCCCCACCCAGATATTGAGGGTGTTGGAGTCCATTTATATACCTTGAATCCTGAAAACCCAGAATTACAATGTCAAGATAATTACACAGGTAAGGTAAGCTGTTGGATATGTTGAAAGTAATTTGGCTGGGCCTATTGCTGGTGTTGCGCTACGAAGGCATAATTAGTGACGGACTGAGCGTTGTTGTCCGAATTATATGTGTAAACTGTGGGATACTTTGAAACTGATTTTTCTGGAGAGGTGGGCGGGGTGGGGGAGGGCTGTCCGTTGGTGATGGCAGCAACAGCTCCCCGTCTAATTAGTTTCAAATTATTCACCAGAATGTTTGTAAATTGTAAAGTCATCAAAGACATACAATTCCTATGAATTCGAATTCATAACTGAATATATATATCACTATGATTGTGACGTCAGCTATCTAGTGGCGTAACTGAATGTGGCCTCAGATACATAAGCGACAGATCGGGTTCCTCCATTGAAAACGTAATCTCCGTATAGGCGAGATCTCCCAGAATCTTCTTTGCTAAGACACACGGCATATTCCCATAATCACATCATATATAGCTACCTGACTGGACGCATTAATAGCCATACAAAGGGCATTACGCTTAAACATGTGTGACAGGCACGTATAAGATAGCAGCTTTGAGAAAATAAAGAATGGAGATTTTACTGGCGTTTCTTGTGATAAACTGCGCATTACAGGTAACCACTTGAAAATGAGTAAGATCAGATACGACCGCATAGACAAGTACGCATTGTACCTGTGTTGCTAGACGCAAGGGTTAATGCGAGTGAAGTATTTCTTCTTCTTTTTCTTCTTCTTTATCTTCTTCTTTCTTTCTTCTTCTTCTTCTTTTTCTTTTTCTTTTTTCCTTCCTTTTCTTCTTCTTCTTCTTCTGACATTTTTCCAAGAGCTCCAGTGATAGGCCTACTGGAGGAATCATCTCGTGGAAGGAAGCTTGCCCGTGTGGTCCCGAATACGTATACATCTAATGATGTTGAGGTAGGGGCGTATTCGCCAAGAGAACATACCGAGCGAAGCTCCCACACACCCATCCACAATGGACCTTTCCATTTTTAGCTATGCCCCGCCCATCTCTAGCTAAGCTCCACCCACACTTCACCGTATTGGGATTGATCGATCTCCAAATGCCCTAGCTATCAATTTCCAGAAAACTATACAGGGAAGCTGTTGAATATTTTGTAACTAATTTGACTGGGTGCGCCCAGTCAAATTAGTTTCAAACCATTCAACAGAATATTTATTAAATAGTAAAAGCAAACAATTTGTACAACAACGCATAGACCGTCTTCAAATATGCGTTCGTGACGTACTTATCGACGTCATTCATGACGTCATTCATTATGATGTCATTGTACACATCACGCTGTTCATTATGACGTCATATGATGGGCGGGTACTCTGGAAAGGTGAATTCGATACACAGCCCGTATCTGTTTAGAAGACCCGGTTACGTCGTATTCGTGAAGATGTGGATAGCTATTCGTCAAACCTTTTTGAACTTGCGCTTTAAGTAAACCTTTTAGAGCGTACACCCTACGGGCCCTAGAGACGCCCCTAGGATACCCGCCGATCACCAACTCAACCACCCCACCCAATCACACTTCCTTGCGATGAGGTGAATGGTCCTCCTCATCATCTCGCATAAATGCCAGATCACGGAAGAGTTGACTGTAAATATACAGACTACGCGCGCATCTCTTTGTTACATTGACATTCAAAACAATGGAGAGATCTGTGACTGGCCCTGCAAGTATCTGACATTATAATCAAATACGTGCCTGTTAGCTGACGTCACGATAATGATGATGTATAACTCCGCCACAGCTATTTGCAGCAACCGACCACAGACGTATTATCAAAATATTCAACAACTTACTTGTATGCCTATAGCTAACTTGAAATTTATGTCTGGGAATTCAGGTTTCAAAAGTTTCAAAATGTGGGCGAAACCTAGCTAGAATTGGGTAGGGCAAAGTTAGAATGGATAACCAAAATCAATCACGTCACATGTAGGCTGACGTCAAAATCAAAATGGGTAATGAATGGCGTATCTATCTCCGTCATGATCATTTAAAACTCAGTGAAATGTACGAATTGTATTACTTTATGGCTGGATTCACTATTTACTAAACATTCTATTGTATATTTGGAAACTAATTCGAGAGGGCGCTGTTGCTGCCGTATTAGTTTCAAAATGTTCAATAGCTTACCCGTATCGTTATCTTGAAAATAGGAGACTGAGAATTCAGGTTCTAAGTGCGTAAATCTATTTCAACGCGTGCAAACCCTGGGGGAGCTTAGCTAGAAATGGACGGGGCATAGCTAGACATGGACGGGGCATAGCTAGGAATGGGTGGGACATAGCTAGAAATGAGAGGGGCATAGCTAGAAACGGATCCTTCTATTAGACGCACTCAATTAGAATCAACACATAAATATCATACCTTTATTCAGAAGGATCTTAACTGAAAAAACAGTAGAGTCCTACACATTCTGGACAACCTATGTTTTGGATTGGCAATCATCTTGATCTAATCATGTGGACCCGTATTCAGGTAAAATGTTTCATCTTTGCGATAATAATCGCCACTAACCCGTTTAATGCCTAAATTTAGTCAAGAATATCAAAATATGTGCTTTTTGAATGCCCATTTGCACGTCAAAAGAACACTACTTTTGAAAAGTTACCACCTGAATGACTGGCTCGATTATCGAGCCAGTCATTCTGGTGGTAACTTTTCAAAAATAATATTCTCTTGGCCTGCAAATCGGTATTACTCAAGGCCGCTGGAGAGCTCGCGTTTGACTGACTTCGCCGTGAAACGGTTAATGTAAAACCTTTCTGGATCTGGTTTAGATTCCGCATCAATGCACAGTCTGGGTCAACTGATTTCACGGAAACTATATTCAATCCCATTTTGGCTAAAATTCTTACACAAGCATGATTGCTCCAGTAGCCTTCGGATTCTCATCTTTGTTCTTGATCTGGATAAAAATCTGGATTCCGATCAGAAGATGCGAAGGTCATCAACCTTTCATCCCGTTTGTTTTATATACTAGGACGCGCTTGTTCTATTGAACATTTTACTTACGACTCGTAAATACTATAAATGTGTTTGTCCGTCGGTCGATCAGTCTGTCGTTTCGGTGTTATTTTTATTATATATAAGTGTTCGCATTTATTTTCAGGTCAAGTCTTTCTCAGGTAAGGGCGATATCTCTAGTTAGTTCGTGTACACTATAAGACTATACATACCGTTAGCTCCAATAGCGCTGAGATACGAAGAAGCTTAACTAACGGTATGCAATCTGTAGAAAACTGGTATGCACTTACATGGAATGAACATATAGACAAAGTGTGTAAAAAGATTTCTTCGTTGATATATATGCTAAATAAAATTATATTAACACAGAACAAGGAAATCTGTTTTATAAATCTTATATTCTTTCATACGTAGATCACTGCAGTCTTGTATATTGTCAGTCTTCACCTACACTGTTGGATAGACTAGAAAAGTTACAAAAGTGAGCTGCTAGGGTAATATTAGACATGCCTTTTAGAACATCATCAGCGCCATTTTATGAAACACTAAACTGGACAACTTTAACTAAAAATTGATGATTAAAACAGACATTGTGACATACAAGGCGAGAAATGGGCCTTTCCCGTTTTAGCTATGCCCCGCACATCTCTAGCTAAGCTCCACCCACACCTCGCTCGTGTTGGGATCGATCGATCTCTGAACACGCTGACTATCAATTTAAAAAAAATACACAGGTAAGCTGTTGAATATTTTGAAACTAATTTGACTCGGTGCTGTTGCTGCCTAAGGCAGCAACAGCGCCCTGTCAAATTAGTTTCAAAATATTCAACAGCATATGTATTAAATAGCAAAGAATTACAAAGACATACAATTCATACAACGTGTCGGACTATTTGAGATTTGGTGACGGTCTATATGGAACCCTTTGTGACGTAAAGATTATGACATCATCATACACGCGCTGAGCTGATTATGACGTCATACGAGGTCTGATGATAGATGGATACTCTGGAAAGGTGAATTGGTTTGCTCCCAGCTGCATAAAAGACATGTCCATTTCTATCGAGGATGCACACGCTAGGAAGTTGTGCTCCAGGAAATTTTAATCATCAACAAATTCCCAAGATTAAAACAGATTATGGAAAAAAAAGCTTTACACACGCCGCCCGACAACTGTTGAATTCTCTACCCTCAACTTTTATAGTCCACCACTTTAATGTCTTTCAAGTCAAATCTTCAGGAATATATAAATTAAATGTAATGATAAAGTAATAAACTCAAAGAGTCATTACATTCCAAGGGCATAGGTATAAAGCCAGCTAAGTATGTTAATGATGACACGATTTAAAGGATATGGTCTGTCTGGTGCAAATATTACGGGTAATTGTTCAATTTGTGGTAAAAGCACCAAATTAGCACAACGGTTGATATTGGGGTACTAAATAAAATCAGAAATGGACACCAAAAGAACTAAATTAGCCACCATTTTCAAGATGGCCGACAATGTTTGGGAAATATCAATAGAGTGCTTCAGATTCAAATTGTATGAAAGACGCGAAAATTTGCCACAGGTATAGATATTAAGAAAGTGAAGAAGCGCTTATCTGGAAATATTGGACAAATTCAAAATGACTGCTATTTTCAAGGTTGACGTCAATTTATGGAAAATATCAGCAGATTTCGGGGGTAATTTATCACATTGTAATAAAAGCATCAAATGTACCACAAAGGCCCTGAACTGGACAGCATTGAACTAACTCAATACGGCCACCATTTTCAATTCAATTCAATTTATTATTTACAACCCATTGAAGATTTCGGATGGGCGTGGATAAGCCCCACCGGAAACTTACTAAGACTCTTCAGATAATCGATGATGAAGGATTGCTCCTGCTCGCTACCGGAAACTTAAAGTGTTGCTGCGACAACGTCGCCGGTGATGAGATGAAGCGAAAAGCAGCTGCAGTCGTTCGCCGCATCCGACCGATGGTAAATGGACGATATTTATTCTGACTGCTGGGCCTGATCTGACTGGTCTAAGATTCCTAGCAAGGAACTGGGCGTTGCTCCCAGTTCACGTTAGATTCCTACTCTTAACAAACTCAGATCTTACATAAACGTAAGATTAAAGACTGTATTTACACTTATAATACAACAATTGAATTTGACCAAGACCGCTCTACAAAGAACACTTAGTACAACTGAATTGTACATAAAACTATCAAAGCTAAACTAATCTACTTCTACCCTACTTCTCCTCTACCTCAAGCTTTGTTAGGCAAGGTCATAGCTTGGTAACGTACAACCCAGACAACGTCCGAGTGAATTGGCTCGAGTAGCCAGATTTATTTGTTCTGAGACAAACACCATCTTTTATAGCAACAGATTATGACTTTTCAGCATTTTGGTCATTTCCCAGAAATGTACAACTTCTCGTAGAACATATTCTTATGATTATTCTAGGAACCCGATAGCCACACTTTGATTAGTCAAACAATAAAGTCACCAATCAATTTCCGCGTATCTCTTCCTAGAAGTTCTGACCTGATAATAAATTGGCCCTTCCAACTAATCAGCGATTCCTTCCTCACTTGCTACTGAACAGAACTCTATTCGACACAGCACTTTACTGCAGAGTCTGATTGATCTTGATTGGTTTTGACGTAATCCTAACCAATCATACTATGCCCAATACTTCCAAGAAGATTGTTCCTCACCTACCCAAAGCAGTGGGACCGGTTCTGGTTTGATGTGATCTGTCAGCTAACTAACAACATTCTGGTATGTGTTGTTGATGCATACCATAAAATGAGTGGCATATAGTTTATCAATAAATTTCGATTCTGTTATGAATTCCTGAACAACGCTCCAACGTCCATGTCCTACCCATTGCGCACTAATGGATAGGCTTAGGGAATCCTAGGGTGCTAGGCACACGTGCTGGATGATTCATTACCAGATGGTGTTGTTCTAGACCACAATAAAATACCAGTCTGCTTACATCATCAACTGTGTCAGTTAGTCACATTCAATTTATCTCATAATTTCCTGATCCCAATACTAGCCATTAAACATTAATTAATTCCAAAACTACAACCATCAACAACTGCTGAATACATTAAAAGTGGTCGTCTGTTAAGCAACAGCAACCTTTAACTAAATCATTCTCAAATACACATCAACTCAGAACCATAGAATCATTTCAAATTAAATCTTCCTATTTCCCTCATCATCATCATATTAATCTCATCTGCTGGTTACGTAATGCTATAAACAGCATCCCTATCCCTTTAACATTAGTACACTTTATTAGATATAAAGAGATGACCTGGCTGGCTCGACTTTCCACCGTCCCAATAATTGACACATATTTATAAATAACAAGTGGTCGACTCATCCACGTACTTCGATGACTATTGCTCATCCTAACTTTCCAACTTTGAATTGTACGTGTATATCGTTATCATTGATGCAATACTATAGCTTAGCTCACCTGGACTTTTAGCTCACCTGGTATTTTCAAAACTTAATTTCTAATTTGGGTCTTACGCGAATTATAAGACATCCCGCGGGGTCATGACATCCCACGTGACAATCCCATATTTACACCGTATCGCATTGTGACATATGGGGAACATACCTGCACACAATTTACAAAGAAATCTATTATTATTATTATTATTATCATTATTATTATTATTATTATTATTGTCATCAAGATCATCATCATCATCATCATCATCATCATCAGCAGCAGCAGCAGCAGCAACAACATCGTCATCGTCATCGTCATCGGCATCGCCATCGCCACCACCGCCGCCACCACCACCACCACCACCACCACCACCACCACCACTACCACCACCACCACCACCACCACCACCATCATCATCATGATCATGAGCATGATCATGATCACCAACATCATCATCATCATCCATCATCATCATCATCATCATCATCATCACCATCATCATGTTCGTTGTCATCATTACCATCATCGTCGTCGTCGTCGTCGTCGTCGTCGCCGCCATCATCATCATCACCACCATCATCATCATCATCATCATCATCATCATCATCATCATCAGCAGCAGCAGCAGCATCATCATCATCATCATCATCATCATCATCATCATCACTAATATTTGGAAATGATGAGCGGGCTTCATTTTAGTGAGTGAAGTAGCCTAGGTGTGCATATGTTTTAATCTAAGAATACAGACGTTCTAAGTATCAATACGAGTGCTGGAAGGTTGGCTCCAGTGGTTAACCCTTCTCTTGTCAAAAGCGCCTTAAAGCGCATAAAACGCTACTTATATCAATTAATCTTCCAATGGTCAAGATCTTTCAAGAAAATCATAAATTGTGCAGGCCATGAGAAGACCATTTTGGTAATTTTACCGCTAAGATTTACAAAAGAATTGATTTCTGTCGTCCTGAAATGGAGGCTGGGCTTGTTTTTAAGTCTTGAACATCAACTGATAAATGGTCAAGAAATGTCAAGAGAAGACTATTTCTTTGAAAATCTACCACTGGAATGACTGGCTCGGTAACTGAGCCAGTCATCCCAGTGATAGATTTTCAAAAACCCGTCCTCTCTTAGCCCGCAAATGAACATTTCTCAAGACCACTTTGACCAGATGTCGTTTTGACCAGCCTGGCCATAGGGTAACGTTGACAGAAGAGGTGTTAAAGGCGCAGATGCATTTAATAAACCATTGTGGTCGCGATTTTCAAGATCGCGCTATAGAATTCAGGGTTTGCTTTATCTGCAGATGTGTTGATACTCAACAATTAAGCCCGCCAATTGATGAGCTTTTTCAAAAATGGTGGGCGTGAATAAAGCAAAATGCAACTTTTGTCCCTTCTTGTGTCAACTGAATTATTTAAATGTGCATATTCGAAACCAAAACGCTTGAAAACACAATTGTCAAAATTGTATATTTTAGTCACATAAATTGTGGGCCTAGATGTAAAGAAATGAAATAAATCTTAACATATGATGACTTCGTTACGTATAAATTAATTGAATTTTTTAAGTTGTGAAATTGAATTAGAGACACGAGTCCCTTATTCAACTTCGCAATTAAAATAATTATATTAATTTGTACGGATGAAATTAGCATATGCTAAAAGTTGCTTTGCTTCATCTGCAGTGGTCTTGAGCGATGTCAATTTTGCAGACCAAAAGAAGACTAACGACAGAGTGTTAAGTCTACAATAGAATCGTCTCTTGCCTTGCAAATGGACGCTTGCTAAGAAACAATTTCAATTGAGGAATCCAGTTAATGTACAATGGCCCTTTCCAATTTATCCATCATCATCATAATCAACTAAGTGGCGTGTAAGATGACATCATAATCGATTACGTCATGATGACTTGGTTTAGTTCGTCTTAAACGCTTAATAGTCCGTCAGATTGTACGAATTGTATGTCTTTACTATTTAATAAGCACTCTGTTATGCCCGCTCATCTCTAGCTAACATCCACCCACACTTTGCCGTGTTGAGATCGACCGATCGATCCCTGAACTATCTGACTATCAATTTCCAGAAAGCTATACAGATAAGCTTTTGAATATTTTGAAACTAATGTGACTGGGTGCTGTTGCTTCCTATGGCAACAATAGCGCCCAGTCAAATTAGTTTCAAAATATTCAAAAGTATCTGTATTAAATAGTAAAGACATACAATTCGTACAACACCGTTTATACCGTCATCAATTAAGCGTTGGTGCCGAACTCATAAACATTATTCATGATGTAATTGATTATGACGCCATCCTACGCGTCACGTACTTGATTATGACATCATATGATTGACGGATAAACTTGAAAGGTTCATTGTCACTGGGTAAATGGGAAAAGTTATCGAGTCTTCATTGCCGTGGGAAATTGTCAAAAATAGTTTTCTCTTGGCCTGCAAAATGGAATTCCTCAAGACCACTGCAGAGGCCTGTTTTGACCGGATTTGCCGTGCAACGGTTAAATATTGATTATTATTTGTTCATATGCAGATGGAGATGCGAGACTATTTGGCGGATTGACTCGCTCAGCAGGCCGCCTGGAGGTGTACTATGGAGGTGCCTGGGGAACTGTCTGTCGCGACAGATTCAGCTGGGCTTCAGCTCAAGTCGCATGCAGGAGTGTCGGATACAGGTTAGTTGTGATCCATCTTAAACCCAGGTATGTGCCGTCATAATCAAATACGCCACTTGTTAGATGACATCACAATCATAATAACGTATCTCCGTCATGAAAAGCAAAGGGTCCCGCACAAAATTGTAGGAA
Organism: Chaetoderma sp. LZ-2023a; assembly: GCA_034401795.1. NCBI lineage: Eukaryota > Metazoa > Mollusca > Caudofoveata > Chaetodermatida > Chaetodermatidae > Chaetoderma > Chaetoderma sp. LZ-2023a. The sequence goes on from CM067365.1 coordinate 68,435,488, forward strand.
TTGTATGCCTGTGATGTATTTACAAGTTAATGAACATCATGTTGAGTATGTCAGTCATCAACAGCCCAACAGTCAAATTAGTTTCAAAATAGCAACACCTTGTTGCCAGGATACAACGAGTTGTACAAGTCATGTATAATATATATACATCAACTAACTGAAATAATGAATGAATGTGGGTTGTGGGCAAGGAAGCAGATGCACGAAATCTGGTATCAATGATATGCATGGCGGCATTATGCAGTTGAATCACAATTAGTGCAATATCAGCTTATGAATATTAATGAACAAGATCGGCTGATGAAATAGTGGCATTATGCCGAACCAACACGAAACTAGATGATTACCATATTAAGAAATAGCTGGCTGATGCAATCAATAGCAATAGTTGCATCACACCCCTATAGCACATTATAATAATGGACGTAGCCATTTGAAGCAGCGCAGGTGCGTGGACTGTTTAACTTGTGGACATTTCTGCGCAGCTAAACTTAAATATATGCAAATCGGATATGACGCCAATCGGAACCTTCTAGAATAGTCAGATCACAAAACTCCCATAGGCTCTGTACTTAGAAAGCTCCATAGGTTTACTGTGGGAGATTCTCGTGACAAAATTAGGTTGCAGTGGATTGAAAAATTCGCACTGTTAATTAACCAAAATGTTGGAATTAAATAAATGAAAATCCGGCACATGACATTAACTAGCCAAGCAACGACTGAGATTCTGACAAATGGAATGAGATTAGGTTTGGGGACATGAATCCCAATCTGTAGCTGTTACAGGAAGCGTTGGCAGAATTGAGTAATAGAACAATTCAACCATGGAGCTAATTGGTTAAACGCGTATGTTCCACGCTAAAAAACTGCTGAAGGAGTGTGTGGGCTCATCTGTGCTGCTCTTCTCGGATGGTATGCCACGGCATCGTCCGGTACAGAGCTTGGTCATGATTGTCACCTAAGGAAGTAAGAATTTAATGAAGTCTCTGTACATTTTTTTATAATGTGTATCTACTAGTGATCTTACCTTGGAATTCATTACTGTAATATAAGCTGAGTTGTAAATAGTCGTCCAGGGAGAACACCACTTCCATTGCTTGGAACAATTCGATAGATACAGGTCCTGTAGTCATTTCAACAGTAGTTGTGGGATGAAATGGACTGCTAAATTCGACAGTAACCAAATAAACTAGCGGACAGAAACTACCACGAAGAATTGAACATAAGAATAACGACCATGTTTGGATAGTAGTACTTGGCACGTTTACAGGACAAAATAAAATGCTAGGAACAATGGATGTGGATAGACTGTTTGGACCATTGGCTTTCAGAGTTGAAAAATGGGATCACACGAGGAGCATGCGATGGAGAATTACGGATGCGGCGAATGAAGATAGCATGTTGTCTGAAGATAAACCATTCACGTATTCGCGCCAGTTACTTTGTGCCTTGCTCACCTGATAATGAAGGTACATGGACACTCCTTGATTATTTGGTTAATGCACTGGTGTAATAAGATGTAGCCTGGAATTCGTGAACTAGTATGATAATGCGATCAGATGGGAGATGGTAGCGTTCTTTAGATAGTGGAGTGTAAACACTATAGAATAATGCAAATCTGAGCATCATTCCGGATGGAATCGTGATGAATGGGTTGCCAGACTCTTTAATGGTCGCTAATGAATATGCAAGGGAAGTCGGTAACTCCAGTATTCAATGAGAGTGATTATCTCCCTTAATAATGTGAACTGGCTAATCTCCAAAGACCAATAGAAAATCTTCAAACTGTAAGTTGTTTTGACAATTCAAATCAATCTCAAAACGATGTATTGATTGCCATATGTGACAACGTCATCCTTCAGAAACACAGCATATTGTTTGGATGCCGGTATTGCAGTATGGTGCAATATAATTTACCTTGATGGCTAATTACTTATGTGTTTTGCATGGTGTGCAGGCTTTACCATCCGTGTGCACATTAAATATATTTCCCTAGCATCATTCGAATGGGGGATAAAAACTTCATTTTCCCATGTAGTACACAAGTGTACACCCAACAAATACACATGAATATCTATTACTATCATGCAATGATGCAAAACAAAATATTAGACACAGAACAAATATTGTTTGTTATCAGTGATGAAAGAGCCACTTATTCCTCCGGTCAGGGCAGGGACTATGATAACGGGCTGAGCATATTCTTTGATGAAGTGCACTGTGCAGGAAATGAAACCAACCTCTTACAATGTAGCCACAACGTCATAGGCGTGACTGACTGTTCACACCTTCAAGATGTTTTCTTAGATTGCTATGGTAATTATCAATTGTCTATATTATATATACGCATATGTATGTAGGAGTGCGTGCGTGCATAACTGTGTCCGTGCATGCATGCATGCATGCATATGTGCGTGCGTGTGTGACAGCCAGGCCTTTCGAATCAGAATGGATGACATCTTGTCACACTGTATTTTGATCAGATATAATGAGCTATGCGATGATGGAAGCCAATCATAGCACAGGTAATATGAATAGCAAATTGATAATATTCATTGGCATAGAATATAGTGTCATTTCTGAGACATGCATGCCTAACTCCATGTAGAGAAGAACAAAACCTACTGTTTGTGTGAATGGATAAACCACATTTCCTAAACCTAAAGTATGTTTGCTTTCAGGAGCATTACATGTATAGACTAAATAGCTTTTTCAGAAAGGGTGAAATCCCCATTCATGTATCTCTTTCTCTGCTTGGTAAAATTAAGAATCGTCTTCTTATGAGTGGATTCACCACACTTAGGTGCCATACTCTCTGCTTCACTGCTCATCTCGCTTGTGCAAGATGAACAGATATAACATAGATTACGATACTTAAATGTGGTGAATCCACTCATAAGAAGACGATTCTTATGTTTACCCAGTGTGTAAATCGGTTTTTCATTTCACATCCGTCATTGAGATGCAAGATCATCACCATGTTATCAGGGTTCAGATCTGGCTCCTGTGATGTGGGGAAACATTGCTTGATAGTTCAGCGCAAACAGTTATTGCTCGTGTTGGAGGACGAAATGGCATACATACAATTGCTCAAACATATAATATGCTTTCCCCCATAAACATGACAAGAAGTAGAAATTAAATAGCAAGTGACTGCAGCGTCCATATTCCGGCATATGATTATTGTAGTGATGCTTTGATGCATCGATTAGGATCCGAGAAAATGTTAAACAACCACATTTAAACTGTTTTTGCTCAATATCTGGTGTATTGTGTTGTGATATCGAAGATGTGTGTGCGTGCATGTGTACGGGCGCGCGTGTGTGCATGTTACATCCCGGGATCGGGACCAACATTTTCGGAAGAACCCAGAGGATCAAATTACACATCAGTTTCATGTTTGTGGTATAATGTTGAGAGTGTTGTAGCAGACGTTGATGTCTGCGGCAATAAATTCGTCTATGTCAAAACGATTACTGCTATTACTACTAGTAGCAGAATTCGAATTACCTGGAGAAGAAACAGTAGAAGCCTTCAGCACCTTAGAGGTCCAGGCTGTGGTAGATCTGGAGGATATATTAGCCGGACTCGATGACCCTGCACACAAAAGTGTCATTTTTGAAAATGATGTAACTAGCGCCCCCATTACTGAGGCCCCCTTCATTTACTACATATCTGCTTAGAATGACTACAGTGAAATTTTTAACGATAACGATTAAATGATCCCTCTATTAAATAGTGTAATGATCCTTCTATTTAATATCATAATGATACTGTTATTTAATATCATAATAATGCCTCTATTTAATGTCATAATGATCCCTCTTTTTAATATCATAATGATCCCCTTTAATATCACAATGATCCCGTTATTCAATATCATAATGATGCCTCTATTTAATATCATAATGATGCCTCTATTTAATATCATAATGATCCCGTTATTTAATATCATAATGATCCCTCTTTTTAATATCATAATGATCCCGTTATTTAATATCATAATGATGCATCTATTTAATATCATAATGATCCCGTTATTCAATATCATAATGATCCCTCTTTTTAATATCATAATGATCCCGTTATTCAATATCATAATGATCCCTCTTTTTAATATCATAATGATCCCGTTATTTAATATCATAATGATCCCTCTTTTTAATATCATAATGATCCGGTTATTTAATATCATAATGATCCGGTTATTTAATATTATAATGATCCCTCTATTCAATATCATAATGATCCCTCTATTTAATAGCATAATGATCCCTATATTTAATATCATAATGATCCCGTTATTTAATATCATAATGATCCCTCTATTTAATATCATAATGATCCCTCTTTTTAATATCATAATGATCCCGTTATTCAATATCATAATGATCCCTCTATTCAATATCATAATGATCCCTCTATTTAATATCATAATGATCCCGTTATTTAATATCATAATGATCCCTCTTTTTAATATCATAATGATCCGGTTATTTAATATCATAATGATCCGGTTATTTAATATTATAATGATCCCTCTATTCAATATCATAATGATCCCTCTATTTAATAGCATAATGATCCCTATATTTAATATCATAATGATCCCGTTATTTAATATCATAATGATCCCTCTATTTAATATCATAATGATCCCTCTTTTTAATATCATAATGACCCCCTTTAATATCATAATGATCCCTCTATTTAATAGCATAATGATCCCTATATTTAATATCATAATGATCCCGTTATTTAATATCATAATGATGCCTCTTTTTAATATCATAATGATCCCTTTTTAATATCATAATGACCCCCGTTTAATATCATAATGATCCGGTTATTTAATATCATAATGATCCCTCTTTTTAATATCATAATGATTCCGTTATTTAATAGCATAATGATCCCTCTTTTTAATATCATAATGACCCCCCTTTAATATCATAATGATCCGGTTATTTAATATTATAATGACCCCTCTGTTCAATATCATAATGATCCCTCTATTTAATATCATATTGATCCCTTTATTTAATAGCATAATGATCCCTCTTTTTAATATCATAATGATCCCTTTTTAATACCATAATGATCCCTCTTTTAATATCATAATGATCCCTTTATTTAATACCATAATGATGCCTCTTTTTAATACCATAATGATCCCGTTATAAAGGCATTCGCTACAGCCTTGAACAATGCTATAGATTTTATTTCACATGTCATTAGGCCCAGCAGCGAGCATAGCTGGTGCGATGTGACCCAACCAGGGCGACGATATGGATGCATGTTAGGATACTACACATTAGGTCACACACTTTCTTCAGGGAGATCTCTAGGGCCGGGAACCAAGCATAGAGGTTCTCACGTGATCTGCCCAGGGCGACAAGATGAGTGTACACCAGGCCAAACCCATTTTCATGGGCCATTAGGCCTGCAATGCAACAACTGTCATCCTATAAGTTGACCGAAGCTAAGGTGATGAGATAAGGAGCCATACTGATTGGCCGATATTCCATAACACCTTCACAGCTCATTACAACTGTCAATCATAGGCATGTGCATCATTACAACTGTCAATCATCGGAACATGCCACACCTCTACATCATCCAAAACAGCGACGAAATAGGTGGCTGATCGCTGATTGGTTGAAAGGGTGAGGACATCATAAATATTTGAATTAGGACACGCCCTCTTTTCTCCTGCACTAAATACTTGATAGAGACCAAATGACGTTTTCTCTCGAACAATTAAATTCGAGTATTGTGGCAGTGGAAAGGGGACGTGGCCTAATTCAATTATTGATGGCGTCAACACTCAACCAATTAGCGCAGCCGCCTATACCATTACCCTTCTACTCTACTACTACTACTACTACTACTACTACTACTACTACTACTACTACTACGGCTGCTGCTGCTGCTGCTGCTGCTGCTGCTGCTGCTGCTGCTGCCGCCGCCGCCGCCGCCGCCGCCGCCGCCGCCGCTGCTACTACTACTACTACTACTACTACTACTACTACTGCTGCAGCTGCTACTACTACTACTACTACTACTACCACTTCTACTACTACTACTACTACTACTACTACTACTACTACTACTACTACTACTACTACTACTACCACTTCTACTACTATTACTACTACTACTACTACTACTACTACTACTACTACTACTACTACTACTACTACTACTACTACTACTACTACATCTATACTACTACTACTACTACTACTACTACTACTACTACTACTACTACTACTACTACTACTACTACTACTACTACTGAGTTCTTTTATCCGGTTCATGTCCAAAGTCGGGAAATCCTCTTGCACTGCAGTTTCTTCATTGTCTTAATGTGTCAGATAAAAAATACAAAATAGCAAATCCTTAACTGACTGACTAGCTAACTATGGCCGTGTTCGCACTAGAGGGTTAATCCGAAGTAATGCCAATTTTCGGTATACTTCAGTATGGGGTCACTCCAGATTAACTCTCAAGTGTGAACACGGTTTCAGTATCAATGAATCACATGCGTCACTATAAATACGATTCAGAATCTAATTCATAAATTCTTTATTATTACTATGCGGAGACTGGGGAAAAACAGGAGTGCTTCAAAATGGCACCAGTACATCCGGGGTTTTAGTCCTGACACTGAGAGGAGAATCAGCGACTGTATGCTTTGATCAATTTTGGCGAATCTTCGAGTCGCGTGTTGCGTGTAGAATGTTGGGTTATGAGTAAGTATAAAACCCGCATTATAAGATAAGTTAACTCATCCTGTATTAACTTGACATTTTTGTGATCAAGTTGGCCAATAATGGCATCTGCAGTAGTCTTGAGGAATAGCCATTTGCAGCCCAAGAGAAGAGTATTTTTTTAAAGTTACCGCTGGAATGACTGGCTCTGTAACCGAGCCAGTCCTTTCAGCGATAGATTTTCAAAAGTAATCTTGTCTCGGCCTCCAAATGGCCACTGAATAAGCAAACACGTGAATATTATATATAGGCCATTACCGAGTTGATGGTCAACCAGATCAAAACGGCATCTGCAGTAGCCTTGAAGACAGAAACCTTTTTTTGGTAAATTTTAGTGGCGAATTTACAAAAATAGTATTCTCTTGGATCTAAAAAAATATTTATTTTCTTGAAACGTATTTCCAGAAAACTATACATGTAAGCTGCTGTCTATGGCAGCAACAGCACCCAGTCAAATTAGTTTCAAAATATTCAACGGCATGTTTATTAAATAGTAAAGATATACAATTCGTACAACTCTTAGTCAGTCATTAATTAAGCGTTCGTGACGAACTTATCTACGTCATTCATGCCGTCATTAATGATGACTTCATCGCACTCGTGACGTAGTTGGTTATGACGTCATCTGATGGATGGATATACTGGAAAGGTCCATTATGTCACTAGTTAGCTGACGTCACAATCATAATGAGGTATACGCTCAGTCATAGATGTCGAAAGGTTCGTCACTAGTTTATGAATTCACGTTTCCAGAGTATCCATCTATCATCATCTGACGTCATAATAAGTTAAGTGGCGTATAAGATGATGTCATAATCATTACGTCATAAATGATTCTATACGGACCGCCATTAACTTTTAATAGTCCGACACGTTGTAAGAATTGTATGTCTCTGCCATTTAATAAACATGCTGTTGAATATTTTGAAACTAATATGACTGGGCGCTGTCATAGGCAGCAACAGCACCCAGTCAAATTAGTTTCAAAATATTTAACAGCTTACCTGTATAGTTTTCTGGAAATCGATCGTCAGGGATGTCAGGGATCAATCGATCCCAACACTGGCGAAACTGGGTGGAGCTTAGTTAGAGATGGGCGGGGAATAGAAAAAATAGAAAGGTCCATTGTGTGTCTATGATGACTCTGTAGGCATACAAACATCTTCTTCGATATTTTGAAACTATTTTATCTGGCAGCTGGTGCAGAAAAACACAAGTCAATTTAGTTTCAAAATATTCAAGCGCTTGTCTGTATTAATAACTTGAAATTGAGATACCGAAAATTCTGGTTTCAAAGTATATAACTCAATTCCCAGTGGGCGGAGCTTAACGAGAAATAGGCGGGGCATAGCTATGTGTCGTATTCCGTATTTAGAAAACACACTCTAGCAGTAACTCCAGTTTACTGATAAATAATCTCCTATTACAGTATGACGTCACAAAGAATCAATACTACACATTAGCACATATGATGAGGCCACATTACACAGACTCCACTCCGTAGACCAGACAGATTGGAATCCAATCTATTTTCGCACTGAAATGGGACTGAAAAGGAGTGCTATCTTTGTGCCTAAAATGTACACATTGTCATTATAGTAGTATGACGTCATCACATTACCAAAGGTTCATATTCACGCTAAAATTATTGAAAATAAAATTATTAAAATGTTATACTTTTATAGGCTTAAATTGTGTGCCTAGATGTAATGAAACGAAATAATCGTAACATTTGCTGATTTCATTATGCATAAATTAATATAATTTCTTAAGTTGTGAAAAAAGATTATATTAATTTATACGTAATGAAATGAGTATTATGTTAAGATTTATTTCGTTTCATTGCATTGAGGTACATAATTTAACCCTCTAAAAGGATACGATTTTAACCATTTTATTTTCAAGCATTTGTCCATTCTTCAGGCAAAATCCTATTGTTATAGTTTTTAACCCTTCTAGTCTCAACAGTGCGTGAAAGCGCTCAATAACCACTTATATAGGTCTATTAATTAACCATTTAAAGGCCAAGATTTGTAAAAAAAATTAAAAATAAAAATAAAAAAGTGTTGCTCATTGAATATAATCATTTTGCAGGCCAAGAGAATACAATGTTATACAATTTTTTTAAGTTTTCCAATGGAATTCACAAAAAAAAGTATTTCAGTTGTCGTGTAAATGAAGGCTGTTTGAACATTATATGGTCAAGAAAATTCAGATTTATGCATACTCAGTATCAAGTTGCAGGCCAAGAGAAGGCTATTTTTGAAAATTTATCACTGGAATGACTGGCTCGGTAACCGAGCCAGTCATTCCAGTGATAAATTTTCAAAAATAGTCTTCTCTTGGCCTGCAACTAGACATTCCTCAACACCACTGAAGAGACTGTTTTACCATTAAATGGTTAAGTTGACACAAGATAGTTTAAAGAGAAAATGAAAGAATGGGTAAATATGAATAAATGAAAAAACAATGTTGTTTAGGCCCACCTAATAAATGACCTGAATCTATATACAGACTCTTCTCACCTGGGGATAGGCCATATTATAGATATCAAAAAGGTTGTCGTAAATGATAAAAAATATTTGTGTTACAGTTCAACGCGCATGATCCCCATGACAGTGAACCGTAATGTTTTTGGAGGAAGCAGTGACCTACCAATCATAATGGCAGCAGTAAGGTGCGCGGGGGTCGAAAACGACTTGTCTGAATGTAACTATGTGGCTAATGGCCTTGGCTGCACGCACGACAGAGACCTTGCGCTTGACTGTGACGGTAAGAATAATGCAATTGATTGATCGAATTCTAGCTATAGCACGCCCATTTCTAGCTAAGCTCCGCCCACATTTTTACTCGTGTTGGCAGCGACTTTAAACTTTGAAACCTGAATGGAGATTTCCAGTTTATCCAGCAATCATATGGCGTCATAAACAACTACGTGGCTTGTAGGATGACGTCATAATCAATTACGTCATGGTTGGTGTAGCTAAATTCCTCATGAACGCTTAATGTAGGATTCCAGTTTATCCATCAATCATATGGCGTCATAACGAACTACATGCCATGCAGGAAGACATCATAATCACTTACGTCATGACTGACGTAGATAGGTGTGTCGCGAACGCTTAATTGATGACGGACTAAGCATTTTGTACGAATTATATGTCTTTACTATTTAATAAATATTCCGTTGAATATTTTGAAACTAATTTGTTTGGGTGCGGTTGTTATCATATGCAGCAACAACACCCAGTCAAATTAGTTGCAACATATTTAACAGCTTACCTATATAGTTTTCTAGAAATTGAGATTCAGAGTGCAGGGATCGATTGATCCCAACACGGGAAACGCGTGGGTGGAGCTTAGCTGGAATGGGCGCAGCCTAAGCTATTTTTGTAAATTTACAGAAAAAATATTCTTCTTAGCCAGCAAAAATCATAGTTTTCTTGAAAAATCTGTACCATTAAAGGTGAAATTGATTGAAGTAGTATTTTGAACGCTTTGAAGCGCTGCTGACACCTGTGTGGTTAAGAATGTTCTTCATAAAAGATACTACCTTCGAATTCCGTTATTATTCAGGCACACATAATTTGGAAATGTCTCTTGGAAATGGTAATGCAACATACGGCACTGTACAGCTTACATACCTCTCCGTCACCAGACCGCTCTGCGGCCGCCGCAATCAAAACATACAGATTTACTGCCGGATGCTTGGTTTCAGGTTAGTGGCAATGTTTGAATAGTGCGAACCATTTCTAGCTATCCCATGCCATTTCCAGTTAGCATCCGCCCATCTCTAGATATCCTCCGCCCATCTCTAGATATCCTCCGCCCATCTCTAGATGTCCTCCGCCCATCTCTAGATATCCTCCGCCCATCTCCAGATATCCTCCGCCCATCTCTAGATATCCTCCGCCCATCTCTAGATATCCCCCACCCATCTAATGGTTAGCCTCCGCCCAGCCCATCTCTAGATATCCTCCGCCCATCGCTAGCTAGCCTCCGCCCATCTCTAGATATTCTCCGCCCATCTCTAGATAACCTCCGCCTATCTTTAGATATCATCTGCCAATCTCTAGACATCCTCCGTCAACCTCTAGCTAACCAGCGACCATCTCTAGATATCCTCCGCCAACCTCGATCTAACTTGCGACCATCTATAGATATCTTCCGCTCATCTCTAAATATCCTCCGCCCACATTTAGCTAACCTGCGACCATCTATAGATATCCTCCGCTCATCTCTAGATATCCTCCGCCCATCTCTAGCTAGCCTCCGCTCATCTCTGGATACTCTCTTCCCATTCTCTAGATATCCTCCGCCCATCTCTAGCTAGCCTCAGCCCATCTCTAGATATCCTCCACTCATCTCTAGCTAGCCTCCGCCCATCTCTAGATATCATCTGCCAATCTCTAGACATCCTCCGTCCACCTCTATCTAACTTGCGACCATCTCTAGAAACCTCCGCTCATCTTTAGATATCATCCGCCCACCTCTAGCTAACCTGCGACCATCTCTAGATATCCTCCGCTTATCTCTAGATATCATCCGCCCACCTCTAGCTAAACAGCGACCATCTCAAGCTATCCTTCACCCTATCCTCCACCCACCTCTAGCTAACCTGCGACCATCTCTAGATATCCTCCGCTTATCTCTAGATATCCTCCGCTTATCTCTAGATATCCTCCGGCCACTTCTAGCTAAACTGCGACCGTCTCTAGATATCCTCCACTCATCTCTAAACATCCTCTGCTCACCTCTAGCCAGCCTGCGACCATCTCTAGATATCCTCCGCTCATCTCTAGATATCCTCCGCTCATCTCTAGATATCCTCCGCCCACCTCTAGCTAACATGCGACCATCTCTAGATATCCTCCGCTCATCTCTAGATATCCTCCGCCCACCTCTGGCTAACCTGTACCATCTCTAGATATCCTCCGCTCATCTCTAGATATCCTCCGCCCACCTCTAGATAACCTGCGACCATCTCTAGCCATGTACCATGTTTGTACAAGAACTCCCAACAGCACACGCGTCTTTTCACACTCCATATATGGACAATTAAGCCCCACCCCGTTCAAATCATGTGACATGTGAGACTCAGCCAATCCAAAAAACGCATCAATTCCCTCCCTCCATTACTACTATTGAGGTCTTTGGAAAAGCAAAATATTCTTTCTTTTCCGTTTCGAATGTGGACCAAACTTGGCGGGTGGCCACATGTGGATGTACGGTGAGAGACAGATATAAATGAGGTCAGTTTGATATAAGAATATTTAAAATGACAAAAGTTATGTCTGATTATTTTATCACTGGTTACAATAGGGAAATGGATCTTTGGCCAATAATCTCTCGCAGAAACTATGTTAAAAGGACCCAGATTATATAGAACTAGTAGCCTCTCTCCAGAGCTGCTGGCTCGCAAAGGGTGCAAGTACATAAAGAAATATCAAAGTTAGTATGCTTTTCCCAATTGACCTTTCCATCTTTAGCTAAGCTCCACCCACGTCTCGCTCGTGTTGGGATCGATCGATCTCTGAACTCCCTGACTATCAATTTCCAGAAAACTATGTACGTTAGTTGTCAAATATGTTGAGACTAATTTGACTGGGTGCTGCCTATGGCAGCAACAGCGCCCAGTCAGATTAGTTTCAAAATATTCAACAGAATGTTTATTAAATAGTAAAGCCATACAATTCATACAACGTGTCGGACTATTAAGCGTTAAAGACTGACTATATCTAATCATTCATGACGTCATGGTTATGACGTCATCTCACACGTCGCGTAGTTGATTATGACGCCATATGATGGATGCATAAACTTGGAAAGCTCCAAGATACTGGGAATTCAGTTTTAAAAATTTCAAAACTATTTCAATACGCGTAAAAAGTGGGCGTATCTTAGCTAGAAATGGGCAGGGCATAACTAGAGATGTACCTCTCAGTTAAAGGTAGGTGTTGTTTTATAATCTGCAGACATTCGTATGGTGTCGTAATGGGCTACGAGAATGTCACAACAGGGTTTATGCCCATACGCGACTGTGAAGGGTATGAGGCAAACATTGTTGAATGCATTTCTGGATATCAACTGTCGTTAGGACCCTGTAACGAGGTTCCTATCATTACATGCATACGTAAGTAAGAATAATAACAACAACGACAACGACGACGACGACGACGACGACGACGACGACGACAACAAACAAGAATAGGTTGCATTTTTTGTTTAATTTGTACATTGGTGGTGTTAAATACTAACCGAAAAGCTGTTAAGCTGTGAAAATTGAGTAATCGATTGATATATGTGTGGAAGTATTACCAATTCGTGTTGATCTGGTGAATCCGTAAATGACGGCCGCGGTAAAGTTCCCGTGCCCCATTAAATAAAGAACCTTTGCACGAGATGTCGCTTCAATTTACCCATCATGCAATGCTACCCCGTGTACAATGCTACAGTATTCTGACTTCATAATCGTTGTAACTATTGAACTATTCGTTGATTCTATTGTCTGTACAAGCCAGGATTTCTAAAAGAAAAAGAACCCGTATGCACGTGCAACCGGTCATTTGTCAGCCAACTCTGGAATTGTATGCGTGCACGTAGGACATATTCACGGCAGTTTATTAGACAGCCTGCGTTTCAATACTGTTAAACACAAGTGTGTCAATTTCCAGGAGAAGATACGAGAAAGCTTTTATATACCTTGATAATAATTGGTGTGAACAGTATTGCTATCAACCGCAGATTGGGAATTTGATTTCCATTCGCGAAATAATGATTTTACTAAATATTTTGAGTGCAAAGTGAATGAAATTAGGTAAAAAATTATTAGAAAAACAGTCAATATTAACAGATGGATAAAGATGAATAAAATTACAGAAAACAGCAACCAGAAGCATCCGAAACTAATCAACAAACTGAACGACGATGACGATGACGACGACGATGACGACGATAACAACAGCAGGAAGAATGTATTCATAAGTGATATAGGCGATACACAAATGGTGCCACAAGCATGAATGGGAATCTACAAATAGGTCAATCAGTCCAGATAGTTGGAACTGTGTTAAATTTTCAAGGCCAGATTGACAGTAGCGCACGGGATCAGATATCTCATGATGATCAAAATGGTCAAAATATTGACATTACAAGTCAATCTGGGCCATTAACAAGATTGAAGCTCGAGATATTCCTAAGCAATCATATAACGATATTATTGAACAGTTGAATGAGTCATACTAGACAAGGGCCTGCATTATCTGATGACGAGATCCACTTACTTAGTGATGCAGATTGTGACTATGATGAAGCTGTTGTTTAAAATATAATGGAGTGTCAATCACAATCACTGAAGCCACCACCCACCCACCCCCACACACCGGCCACCCCGCCCCCTCACTTATACGTGACTAGGAATAAAAACCAAATAACAAAAAACATAAGAATAATACTTGTAAATAACGAGTTTCGGTCAAAATGATTTCAAAATACACTGCTGGTTTCCAAGGTCGCAACATGATCCCTACAATATTTTGAAATCAGTCTAAGTGAATGCAGATCGTTTTCTTATTATTACATATATTTATTGATACGACTTATAGCAATGATCTACACATTTAAAACAAACTTTATTTAACTCTTTTAAAGAGAAAAGTTAGATATAATATGTGTACAGGACACACACTTGCTTGCAGCTGATATTAATTATATGAAATCATAGTGACCATGGGAAATATATTATAATGAAACGACAAGACAAAGTGGTGGGGTGGGCACCGTGCGGGTAAACCTGATTAGAAATGCTTTAGGTTTTAAATCAAGGTATTTAAGATGTGTTAACCCCGTAACACTCATATCATATGAATTTTTGAAAATGTACCACTGGAATGACTGGCTCGATAATCGAGCCAGTCATTCCGGTGATAAATTCTCAAAAATAATCTTCTCTTGGTATGCAAATCGACATTTTCTATTAGAAAATTTACATTTTCTTGAAAAAATATGAGCGTTAAAGGTTTAAAGAAGGGTGATTTCTACAGATAAATTGTGAGAGGAAAATGAATTGTTATTAAACAATTTATGTGCTCCAAATATATTTTCATTGGAGATATTAAATCTTCGTTAAAATTAGATAATTACATTAACGGTGCCTATTCACACTAGAATGCTTGGAATTTTTTTTAGATTGTATACTTTTATAGAATTAAATTGTGGGCCTATGTGTAATGAAACGAAATAAATCTTAACATTTGATGATTTCATCACGTATAAATTAATATAATTTTTTAAGTTGCGAAATGGAAATATAGGCACAAGCCTCTATTTCAATTTCGTAACTTAAAAAATTATATTAATTTATACGTAATGAAATCATCATATGTTAAGATTTATTTCGTTTCATTGCATATATGCTCACAGTTTAAGCCTCTAAAATTATTTAATATAAACAATTTTATTTTCAGTAATTTTGCTGTGAATATGCACCTATTGATGGTGATTTAAATTCTGTAATAAATCAAATTGATAAAATGTGAGGGCAACTTGTTAATATAAGAAATCGTACTACTTTATTAGACAAGATTATAAAAACATATAACGTTTGAGATATTTTTGGCGGCAGCTGAATTTGCAGGCACAGAGCTATATAAATCAAAATAGAAATGTAATCCAATGTCGCTTAGGCCCGATTTATAAGTCGAACTTCTCATGTGCCGTGCCAGCTAAATTTACCTGAAAATGACCGAGTCCTAACTCAATCCAATTCAATTCAATTTATTTACACCCAGGCCACAATGTGGCATATGGGGTCCATTAATACATACATTTACACGGTCAATGGCGATTACATGGAATGTTGGTAATTATTATTATTATTATTATTATTATTATTATTATTATTATTATTATTATTATTATTAACGCGACAAATGTTCGACATATAAATCAAATTTTCTGGCACGGCGCGACTCACTGTCGTGCTTTTGAGTCTTCGAGTTGAGCTAGCACTAGTTCGACTGAAGCGCAACTGATTTATATGTCGCACTTTTCATGTGCCGTGCCAGCACAGAACAGCTTATCGGTGGTCAAGTCTTGACATCTGATTGGGCAATGGTCCGAAAATTAAATTCGTTCGTTCGTTCGTTCGTTCATTCATTCATTTATGCAAGCACACACGCGCATGCGCATGTACACACGCGCACACACACGCACACACGCACGCACGCACGCACGCAGGCAGGCACGCACGCACGCACGCACGCACGCACGCACACACACACACATACATACACACATACATGCACGCACGCGCACACCTGAACGCACACACTTTAAAATCCGTTTTCAATTTATTATTCGGACAGGGAAGATGCATAGAACATGCAGATAACGTTTGTCATTTTCTCTACCTGTAAAAAAAACGTACTCTAAATTTGTCAAGGCTTTGGGTGAGTGGAGGGGCAAAGGTGGAGTGGGTGGGTGAAGTTAAAGGGGCCTAGTTCTGATTCTAATGATTTTTCCAGAGGATCAAGCAGTGGAAAGTGTCCCCATTTTGGGTAAAATTTTAGGGGAATAAGTATCTTTAGAAAGAATTTGAAATTCATACACGTTCTGAGGGGTTATCTCTTACAGGATAAGTCTTTTTAGGAAATAATTTGTGGAAATGTGTTTCCACAAAATATTTTCCATAAAATTTCTCAGCTGAAGAAATCGCGTCGCGTTTATTTCTCATTCAATGAGCGCGCACATTGCCCTTAAGGTCGTCAGCTCAGAATTTAAATCGGTAACTCTTCCTTTATGCTCCCCTGTATCCCATTTTTAAACTGGCACGCTTATTTAGTGTTATGCTAGGTGTAAACCTATGCTTTATGAACGTTCATTTGTACAGCAGTTATTAAAATATCTCCTAATGCTACCAGATTTCGAATTCTCTTCTTACACGTTACTTATAGTGTAGACCCCGTCTATCTTTATCTAGGAGCACCACAAGCGAATACTTTAAAAGTTCTACTGATGTACTGAGCTTAGATTTATGTCATTTTCTCGTGTCGTTTTCGTCTTCTTCTTCAACATACTTCGGCTATTCCGCCGCTAGTAGGAGTACCAGGATCAAGTTTTTAAATTATGTTATAATATAGCAATTTATGATGACGTAAAGTTAGTTGGGTGTGTGATAGGTGTTAATCCACACACTGTTGGTATATTATTCATTAATACACACAATTCTCATTTTTGCCTGAGTGCAATGTATTTACATATACCAAGACATACATTTTTTCAAATAAATGGCAATTTTGAGCGTATTGTGTGTATTTACATTTATTTTTCGATTATGACATTTTAAGCAATTATATAAATTTTATATCTGTAGCTTACAAGATTTTAGCCTGTGTGAGAGATAGAAAAAAACAATCGCGATCACCGCCGCTGTCTCAGTGTTGCACTCTACATATTATAATGTTCATGGGTTTTATTTGATTAAGCTGCGATAGACCCCTTCCCATGAACTAATGCAACACGTCTATGATCACAAAGAATAACACAATCACCCTTTAGATGGCATCAAAATCAAATCAAATTTGAACCATGGCAGTGTTTAATGTGCATTTAAATACCCTGATGCAGTCCTTTCACTTAAAGGGAATGTACTGGGAGTGGTATACAGCCAAATATGGTTGAGTGGATACACCGATATAATGGACACTTGTCGACTGACTACCGGGCAATGTGGAGTATGGCACTGAAGCAGGCTATAAAATACAGGAGGGCGTGAATAAGCTACAACAGTGGACAGAAGATTGAGGGCTAGACGTCAATGAAGTCAAAGACCTTATCCAGCATCTTCTCACTCATGCTTCGAGAGAGTACCCTAGGGCTGCGCGATATACCGATACCATATTTAAAACCGATATCCTGCACTGACGGTTTCATAACCGATTATAGGAAATAAATACCGAAAAACCGAATATGAACATATTTTCGGTTTTTCGTATCAGGATTGTTAAAAATAAAAGATACTAACGAGCATGAAAAGTGTAATGAATAATAATGACCATACTTTCCATTAAGCTACGTTCGGGGTAACTAATAATTGAACGTGGCCCCAATTGCACATAGTGTGTAACTCCATGTAACTCGCTGTACGCCGAGATAAATCAAGCAGCGAATTAATTAAATAAATATCCACTCGTCTTTTCTCTGGTAGTCTCCGATAAATTTGCAATATAAAACACAATACTAACGCGGAAATTTGTCATTGAAATTTGTATCGGGTTAAACATTTCTAAACAACGGCATCCATTTTATTTACGTCACCGGCTAATTAACATAATGCAAAGTCGTCCCAAAACTAACTCGCCCGAATGCATAAAAATCTCGCCAATAAATATAATGCTGAATACATTTTGCTGATTAGGATATAATTTTTAATAAAATTATTACTCAAACCGTTTTTAAAACGTTATCTTCTATACACAATATCATATTAACTTATGAAATTCGCGCTCGCAATATTACAGTTAATATTTTCTTCAAGGCATGATTTCGTCGCCGGGCCGAATTGGAAATGAAAGAAGAAAGGGAGATAATTACATCATAATTAATTACAATCACGTGATTTACGTCTTTTCGCAACCTGTTTTGCTGATGATTTATGATTAATTTTGACAAAATAAACGATGCTTATTTAACTGTGCGTAATATTTAGGTGGTCTAATTAATAATTTCACTCCCGCGATGATGGATATTATGAGGTATATTAAGCTTTAAAGGCGTAAAATGTTACGAATGTATCATGGCGTGAAAATACGTTCTGTTTTCGTGCTATTTTTTATAATTTAAATTTTTTGTTTCATGTCCATAAAACCGATATTCGATTAACACCGATATGAAAAGTCATATCGAAACCGATATGGCTGTAAGCCAAACCGCGCCGCCCTAGAGTACCCTACAACAAATCGGCACACTCACCTTTTTCGACTTTTTGGCATCAATCTAGATTACCTCCTGAAATGAAAGCGCTCTATTGAGTTGATAGAGGTGAGGACCATCAGAAAGCTTGGTGCTATGAGGAAGCTCTTGGGAACCACATGGAAATCAAACTCCAAGATCCTGAGAACTATCTATACAGGTGCAGGACAATCTGTGCTGGAGTATGCCTTAAACACTTGGAACAATATGTCGAAGATGAACAAATCAAATCTAGACAAGGTGCAAAACCTTGGACTCAGAAGCATACTTGGTGCAATGAAAATTACTCCTATATCCATGAAATAGAAAAGACGGCCAGCATCCAACCACTGGAAACCTGAAGGGAGAAAAAGAAATTTTGATACAGGATGAAATTTCCAAGCTACTCATGGATCACGCTCTCCAACTGAAGTTGCAGGCTCTAACAAAGAGCTGACTGAAGCAACATAGCAAGACACACAAAAGGAATGCCAGGAGAATGTAGGTGTTGTCCAAATAATCCAGATCACTGTGAGATTTGACACACCAGGTGTGGTCTCCAGAGCCACTCACTGTCGGAGTAAGGACCAGCACTTACTGGAAAACAAGAACAGGCTGTCGCCACACCCAAAGCTCTGGCACAGCAAAAAGTCTACCAGAGCAATAAGAGACAGTGGTGTATTCAGCCAACACACAGGAATACTTTCTGAAACCATCTCTCTACGCAGTGAGTCCCTCTGTTCCCACCTCAAAGTGTAAATAATTTCCCTCTATGTAGAAGCTGACCACCTGATGGGGGTGGGGTGTATCCTGGACGCCCTCCCATATTGAATGTCAAGGTGACTGATCAGCAGTACAGGCGGAAGGGATTGTGAATATAAGGTTTACTGTATATACTCTTTCGTTTATTGCCAATTTGCATCTCATCACTTGCAATTGGTAAATGGGGTTAGGTTTCAAAAGATGATCTCTCGTGGAATTGACATTTGTGAAATTCCATGCATCAATGATCAGAATTGGCAACATATCACCCTTCAGTGCTCAGAAGTGGTAACAAATCCTGTTTCTGGGTAGAAATATCATTTTTCAGCACTAAAAATTTGTAAATTATGTTTCAGGGCTTAGAATTGACAACAAAATCAACTTTCCTCACTCGCAATTGGTAAATGTTATCTTTCAGGCGTTAGGTTTGACAAAAGGCCATCTCTCATGGCATGACATTTGTGAAATTCCATGCATCAATGATCAGGATTGGCAATACATCATCCTTCAGTGTTCAGAAGTGGTAACAAATCATATTTCTGGGCAGAATATCATTTTTGAGCATTAATAATTGGTAAATTCTTGTCTTTCAGTACTTAGAATTGACAACAGATCAGCTTTCTTCACTCGTAATTGAGAAATGTCAATTTTCAGGGGTTAGGTTTGGCAAAAGGTCATTTCTCATGGCATGACATTTGTGAAACTCTATGCAGCAATGATCCGGATTGGCAACATATCATCCTTCAATGTTCAGAAGTGGTAACAAATCATATTTCTGGGCAGAAATATTTTTTTCAGCGCTAAGAATTGGCAAATTATTGTTTCAGGGCTTAGAATTGACAACAAAATCACCTTTCCTCACTCACAATTGGTAAACGTTATATTTCAGTGATTAGGTTTGCCAAAAGGTCATCTCTCATGGCATGACATTTGTGAAATTCTATGCATCAATGATCAGAATCAGCAACATAGCATCCTTCAGTGTCATTTTTCAGGCATTAGATTTGACAAAAGGTCATCTCTCATGGCATGACATTTGTGAAATTCCATGCATTAATGATCAGAATTGGCAACATATCATCCTTCAGTGTTCAGAAGTGGTAACAAATCAGGTTTCAGGGTAGAAATATCATTTTTCAGCAATAAGAATTGGTAAATTGTTGTCTTTCACTGCTTAGAATTGACAAGATACCACTCCAGGTACATCACATTTAAGTGAAAGTGTATCAGGGTATGTAAAGACACGTTAAATACTGTTGTGGTTCAAATTTGATTTGATTGTTATGCCATCTAACGTTTGATTATGTTGTTCTGTGTGATCATAGACGTGCTGCACTAGTTCATGACAAGGGGTTCTTCATCTCTTAATCAAATAATAGCAATGAACATTATAATATGTAGAGTGTAGCACTGAGACAGTGGCAGTGATGTTGTTTGTTTTTGTGGCTTTCACACCAGCTAAAGAACACGTAAGCTATATATAAAATTTATTGCTTAAGAAGTCATCAGTAATTAATGAAAGTGTCAAGACAATGTGAAGTAGCATCAAGAAAAGCAAACCAAGCCCTAGGCTTAATATATCGTACAATAATATATAAATCCCGACCTGTTATTCTCCAGGTTTACAAATCCCTCGTAAGACCTCACTTAGACTACTGTATCCCCTTCTGGTGCCCACACCTACAAAAAGACATAGACTTACTGGAGCGGGTACAACACAGGATGGCACACATGATCCCAGGTTTAGCAAGTATGCATTATGAAACATGTCTCCAGAAACCAAATCTTACAACATTGAAAACCAGGAGAATCCGAGCTGACATAGAAGCCTACACAAAATTTTCTAACCAGGATCATATTAAGCCAAATTAATTATTCACAATAGCATCTACACAATCTAGGGGACATGCGCTTAAACTTTACAAACAACCCTGTCGACTTGATCTATGCAAGTATTTCTTCACAAATAGAGTTCTTAATGTATGGAATTCACCACCAACAGAAGCACTTAACACTCCAGCATTAAACACGTTCAAAAACAACCTAGACTCACTCTTCAAATCACGGGGTTTTATATAGCCCTAAGGGTGTCTAACTCCCAAAAATTGCAGTCACTTCTTCTACACTGAAATATTTGACTGCAATCACTGGTAAATCACTGGTAATAATGCAGGGAGCGAGAGAGCCTGGTTGGACTCCTCTAATAATTGAAAATAGATTTAATTCAGGCACACACATGTACGCGCCAAGTTGCCTACACTTATATGAAAAAATGTATGTCTTGGTATATGTAAATACATTGCATTCAGGCAAAAATGAGGGTTGTATGTATTAATGAATAATATACCAAAAGTGTGTGGTTATCACCTACTACACCAAACTAAGTTTATGCCAGCATAGATTGTCATATTATAACATAGTTTAATAACTTGATCATGATACTCAAACGAACGGCAGAATATCAGAAGAGGAAAACGGCATGAGGAAATGACAGAAATCTTAGCCCAGCATATCATTTTAAAATATTTAAAATCTTCGCTACCGATTCTCCTAGACTAGATAGACGGAGTCTACACTACAACTAACGCATAAGAAGAAAATTCCAAATTCGGTATCACGGCAGATATTTTAGTATATATGGGAGCATAAAAGAAGAGTTACCGATTTGAATTCTGAGCTGACGACCGTCTGGGCAATGTGCGCGCCATTAACTCAGTAATAAACGCGACGCAAAAGAGTGCGGGTTATAACAAATAAAATTGTAAATTTCCCACCGTCGGAACTGGCTAGAATTCTTTTTGGTAATATACCATTGCTTCTTCGCCATAAATTTACTGACAGAAATTCTGTTGCAATTTTGCCGAGGTGCACCTACAATTTTTCTTAGATTGACTGTTCATGACAAGTATCAAAATATCTGCCGTGATACCGCGGCGCGACAGAAAGTTCGACTTATAAAACGGGCCTTAGACACCATAATGCTTGATGTTGAATTGGGTACATGGTTAACTAATGCTAGTATTAAAATTCTGCCTTGTCAGATCACACATTCCTTGATGTTTCATTAGATACATGTGTGATAAAATAGGGAAAGTAATTGGGGAATTTAATGTTTTATTACTAAAAGATTTAAAATATGAACACATGAAAGTTCATATTGGTTCGTGAGATTTTGGAAGAGAAATTAAATGCATGCGACAAAAGAGAGGATAATATAATTATACAGGAAAATAAGGTGAAAACTGAAAACTTTTGAAATATATGATACCGAGGCAGGGACCGATCTACCTATTCGCCAATTAGCCAAATGCTAGTCATAATTTCAAAGTAGAAAATCATTAAAATAAACTTTGAATAAACATTTAAAGATAAATATTTATGTAAATACTACTTATACATATATTTTTCCGTTTATTGTGACCAAATAAACCCTGAAATCCTAATATCTCAGAAAAAGGCACCCATGTAGGCCAGCGGTTGAATATTTTGAAACTAATTTGGCTGGAAGCTGTTGCTGCCTAAATATTCAACATAATCTTGCATCTGGTATGTAGCGTTCAGTTGAAAGGGTTACCTGGTGGTGATGGATCGTAGACATTGGAAAACATTGGCTAAAATAGTTCAGATTTGGCTAAGAAAGAATTGACTAGTAATTTGAGAAATCCAGGGCTGTCCCTGGGAGGGGCATAGAGTAAGAGCGTGTGAACAGCGTATTGAAGGAGAGGGTAGCAATACAGTTTTCTTTTCGCGTGAAAGGAAAAGGAAAAATGAAGGAATGAAAGAAGGAGCATATTGAGACATGTATAAATCGTTACACAGAGGGAAATGTTGATCAATATCATCACGATTGCTGTCAGAAAATAATAGAGTATTCCAGTTTATAGATCAATCACATGATGTCATAATCAACCACGTGACGTTGAGGGTGATGTCGTAATCATTTACGTTATGAATGTCGCAGCTAGGTTCATGATGAACGCACAATTGATGACGGACTAAGTGTTGGTGTACGAGAACTGTCTTTACTATTTAATAAACATGCTGCTGAATATTTTGAAACTAATTTGACTGCTTGTTGTTGCTGTATCTGTGAAGATACCCTGTGACATCCTCTGACGTTTCCATCACCCCTGAATCGCAGGCTCATGTGGAAGGGCACATTTTGGTTATCAAAATTGCAATTCAATAATGATATTTGAACTACGACTACACCTAGGGTTTTGAGAAGGTCATTATCATACTTGGTCAGGATGTTACACTACGAGTCCTAATGGTGTTGACTCGTCTGTGATGCACATGCCCAAGTTGAAAGGTACCCCTTGGGCATCAAAATTACTAGTTTTTGTTTTTGCACAAATGAACTGCTCCTCATCAGAGAAGGTCAATGGGCATATTAGATGATTCCTTGTGACATCATTTCACCACCCCTGGGGCACAGACCCAGGTGGAAGGACACCCCTTGGGCCTCAAAATTACCAGTTTTCGTTTTTATCATAGATTACCTCCCTTTACCCATACAGGATGATTGAGAGCCTTAGATTGAATGAAATGTTAAATTTAGAATCCAACACGAAGTTTGCAGATTTCTCGGTTATTTGACACTTCAAGGCTTTTTCATTGATTTTCATGAGACCTTTACTATAAGTATATCACAGATGATGGATTCAATGGTGATGGTTTCAGAGTGATCCGACCTTACGGTCAAAGTCACCCAGTAGAGTCACAAGATACAAGTTTTCATCTTTGAAATAGATTACCTGCCTTTACCCGTACAAGATGATTGGGAGTCTTAAATTAAATGAAATGTTAAATTCTGAATCCAAGGTACCCCACACGAACATTGCAGATTTCTCGGTTATTTGACACTTCAGGGCTTTTTCCTTGATTTTCGTGAAAGATTTACCCAGAATATATCACACATGCCTGATCAAATGGTGATGGTTTAGGAGTGATCCAACCCGAAGGCCAAGCTTACTCCTTAGTTGTCAAAGTTACAAGTTTTCGTTTTTGCCAGAAATCAACTCCACTTGCAGCCTTATTCTATTCCATAATGGCCAAACATCGCAGATTTACAGTTACTTCAGTAAATGTCTTATAGTTATTATTATTATTATTATTATTATTATTATTATTATTATTATTATTATTATTATTATTATAGCACAAGGTGACACGGCTGTTCGTCTTGCCGATGGCAGAAGTACATATGGTAGACTGGAGGTACAGCACAATGGAATCTGGGGGACAGTTTGTTATGATCAGTTTCGTAGTAATGAAGCTAGAGTCTTCTGTCAAATGCTTAACCTACGGTACGCTAAAGCCCAGAAATAAACTGACACGTTTCGAAAACTAAATAAAACACACACTGTTGACTATTTTGAACATAATGGACCATCCATCCATCATATGACGTCATAATCAACTACGTGACGTCTAGACTGACGGCATAATCTATTATAGCATGAATGCTTCGATTCAGTCCGTCTTAAACGCTTAATAGTCCGACACGTTGTACAAATTGTATGTCTTTACTATTTAAAAACATTCTGTTGAGTAGTTTCAAACTAATTTGACTGGGCAATGTTGCTGCCATGGGCAGCAACAGCACCCGGTCAAATTAGTTTTAAAATAGTAAACAGCTTACCTGAATTGTTTCCTGGAAATTGATAGTCTAAGCATTCGGGGATCGATCGGTCCCGACATAAACGAACTGGATAGGTCTATTGGATTGGAAGACATTGCTGCATAAGACAACAATGTCTTCAAATCCAACTATGTTATGAATATTAAACAGAGCATTTCTCCATGGTATTCAAAATTATGTTGTTTGGGAAACGTATTAACTTATTTCTTAGCTGTACAGTGCATGTGGCTGGATAAACACACACACACACACACCCACCCACCCACGCACGCACGCACGCACGCACGCACGCACGCACGCACGCACGCACGCACGCACGCACACACACACACACACACCTGTCAAAAATGGCTCACCATCACCCACAGGTTTTTCTCACAATTTAAAATTTCGATTTATTTTAAGTTTTAGATTTTCCTATTCATGTCCAAAGTTGTGGAATCTTTCTAACTGTTCAACTGAAAGATGAGGGTGGCCCACCCCTTCCCTCTATTCCTACAGTCATGTTCCTTTGTGCTAATATTTGAGCCTAATCAGATCCGTAGTTTTTACCCGCGTCACTAGACGCAAGGGTATATGCAAGCGTGGAGTGCTTCTTGTTGTTGTCGTTGTTGTCGTAGTCGTTGTTGTCGTTGTCTTGTCGTTGTTAAGACACTTTTGAATAGCTCTGGTTCTACTGGAGGGATCTTCTCCAAATTTGGAGGGAAGTTTGCACGTGGGGTCTCGAGCAGATTTAGCAATGTTGGCGTTTAAGACTTTTAGCAAAAGTTGTCAAAATAGACATTTTTACGCATTCTTCAATAACTCGTGTTCTACATGTGCAATCTTCTCCAAACTTGGGTGGAAACTTGATCACGTGGTCCCAAGCACGTATGCAAATTTTGTGACTAAAGACAGCAACATCTTTCAGCAACATTGTTTTCAAAATAGACATTTTAAAGCATTTTTCAATAACTTATGGGGCAATCTTTTCCAAACTTAGATTGATGCGTGGGGGGTCCCGCAGACGTATGCCAATTTAGTGTCAAACACTAAAACGCAACAGCAATAGCCTTCAGCACCATTGTTTCCAAAATAGCCACTTTTGACATTACAGTGGCCCGTCTGAAATATATATCAACGGCGGGGTTATTGGACAAATTTTCCTGGTTAGATACAGCTCACGACGCGCGTGTACACTCGCATGCGCAGACTCATGCGTGGACGCAAATGCAATACCATAAGCAAGGGAGATAACTAAGTCCTACACTCATGTTAGTGTCTACCTGGTCTTGACTGTGACCTATTGCTGCTTACACTACGGTGGCTGATCAGTGACATTCATATATTTTTAATACTCAAATACTCGAGTCGAGTGGTAATATTTCTGCTCAAGTAGTAATTATAAAAAATAATTGAATATTAAAAATATATGAACGTCACTTATCCCCACCCCACCCCCGTACTATGCCTATATTTTTAACAGAACTGCGAATGCGATGATAGACATGCGAGGAGCAAACGCCAATTATCCGAACATACCCATTCTTCTCGATAATGTGAACTGCTCTGGTACGGAGACGCACATAAATGATTGCTACCACGCTGGATGGGGCAATCATAACTGCCGCCACAATGAAGATGTCTGGCTTCGTTGTGAATAATGGTAAGTCTGTTAGCGACACTGAATCCTGGAACGTGTAGCAACAAACTCCACATAAAGGGAATTGAGGTACATTAACCCTTAGCACTGTGATACCAATATTTTAAATTGTCAAATTAAATTAATCGATTAACTGGTATTCATTTTTCATCAAATTTATTGGAAGATGTTGATGTCGTAAATGTGGTGTACACCGGTTTCTTTGCTACTGACACAGTAAAAGATAGAATATGGCATCAGAGTGGTAAGGGTTAATAAAAAGTCGCGAAATTAATTTTCTTAGTAGTAGTAGTAGTAGTAGTAGTAGTAGTAGTAGTAGTAGTAGGAGGAGGAGGAGGAGGAGGAGGAGGAGGAGGAGGATCAGGAGGGAGGAGGATCAGGAGGGAGGAGGAGGAGGAGGAAGGAGCGTGAGGAGGAGGAGTGGGAGAGGAGGATGAGGGGAGGAAGAGGAGGAGGAAGGAGGAGGAGGAAGGAGCAGGAGGAGGAGGAAGGAGCAGGAGAGGAGGATGAGGGAAGGAAGAGGAGGAGGAAAGGGGAAGAGGAGTAGGCGGTAGGAAGAGGGGAGATGGCGGAGGAGGAATAAGGGGGGGGGGGACGGATGGGGAGGAAGAGGAGTACGAGGAAGAGGAGGAAGGAGGAGGAAGAGTGGTAGTGGCGCCAGTGACAGGGAGGAGGAAGAGGAGGAGGAGGAGGCGGCGGCGACGGTGAGGGGAAAGATGAATAGTGGAGGCGGCGGAAGAGGTGGAGGGATGGGTGAGGGAGTGGAGGAGGTGGAGGGATGGGTGAGGGAGTGGAGGAGGAGGTGGAGAAGAAGCAGTAGAATGTGTCATCGTAGCAGTAGTAGCACTCGCTGCCATCGTCGTCGCCGTCGGCGTCGTCGTCGCTTCCGCCGGCGTCGTCGTCGTATAGTAGTAGTAGTAGTAGTAGTAGTAGTAGTAGTAGTAGTAGTAGTAGTAGTAGTAGTAGTAGTAGTAGTAGTAGTAGTAGTGGTGGTGGTGGTGGTGGTGGTGGTGGTGGTAGTAGCAGTAGCAGTAGCATTATTACTGGCCTTGCTTGAAGTGGTCTAGCAATTTGTTCTGCGTTTCCTTGTATTGGTATTTCAGTAGTGCCTCTCCTGCATGGGGTTTGTGGAACGATTTGTCATGAAGTAGCGGGTGCGAATCGGTACTGTTAACCATACTATGTAGTCTAGTAGAACTAAGAAATCTACCAAATACCTGATGATAGTGATTTATAATTCAATAGCTCGTTCATGTTTGTTTAGTAGTTTGAAATATTTCTAAAATTCGGGTTTTTTTTAACTTTTGTCAGATCATAAAGATATCATCCGAAAAACGAAAGTGAAAAAAGGACTGTACATGATTTTGTTTAACCATTTAATGACCAGATTTGTTCAAGAAAATCTAAATATTTCCTTACAGAATGTCCATTAGCAGGTCAAGACGATTTTTGACATTTTACCACTGGAATAGCTGGCTCGGTTACCGAGCCAGTCATTCCAGCTGTAAATTTTCAAAAATAGTCTTCACTTGGCCTGCAAATGGTCATTCCTCAAGGCCATTGTAGCGGCCTGTTTGGGCCGGTTTCGTCATGAAAGGGTAAAATAGCCATATTTTCTACTTGTATCGGGGGTACCGCCAGAATGTATATCTAACTGCGTCGACGCCTACTTCAAGATCTATGTTCGGGTGCATTGTATCAAGGTCTGATGTTACAAGCAGGTCGTTTTTGTAACTGTTTATGTAACTGTCAAATAGGACAGAAAGAAACTCCCGTATTTTGAACATAACTAGCATGCTGCTTCGCAGTTGAAGTTTCTTAGTCAATCATATGATATCATAATCTACTATGCCATATTTAGGCTGGCGTCATAATCAATTACGTCATGAATGACGCGATGTTTTTACTATTTAATAAACATTCTGTTGAACATTTTGAAACTAATTTCCTTGGGCGCTAACAACACCTAGTCAAATTAGTTTCAACATATTCAACAGCTTACGTGTATAGTTTTCTGGAAATTGAGATTTTGAGAGTGCATGGATCGATTGATCCCAGCGCGGATAAAGCGTGGGTGTAGCTTAGCTACAGATGGACGGGGCATAGCTAAAACTGGATTCTTCCATTTGAATGGAGAAGCTATTCAATGTACCGGTATTCTGAAATTCTGTAGCTTTCTGAAACACAATCTGAAATAATGGACGGATCAGATCTGTCACTCAAGTAGGGCATATATGACATCATAATAAATTACGTCACATTGTGGGCTGACATCACAATCAAACGTCATAATCAATGACGTATCAACTCCCTCATGAAGATCGAGTCCGTCAAGTGTACGAATTGTATATCTTTGATGGATTTGCTATTGTATAAACATTCTGTTGAATATTTTGAAACTAATTCGACTGGGCGCTGTTAACAGCACTCGGTCAAATTAGTTTTAAAATATTCAACCGCTTGCCTTGAAAATGGGATTCTGAGAATTCAGGTTTCAAAGTATATAAATCTAACTCAAAACGCACAAAACGTGGGCGGAGTTTATCTAGAAATCGGCGGGCATAGCTAGAAATGGGCGGGGAATGGCTAGAAATAGATCATTCTGTGTCGGCATTGAGATGTTAATGGTCCATTCAAGACAAGAGGTAACGTCTGCTTGAATTTTCAGCAGCATATAGAATTTCTTTGCCTGCACCATACTGAGCCTTAACAATCCAAGTACGTATAGTGTGCATGACGTTACAGGTACAACTTTGGAAAATATTATCACACACGAGTCAATATTTCATAAAATACACACAGATTGGCTTGAAACGTTCTCAGTTAATAACAAAAACTGCTTTTGTTCAATATCTGACAGCCTCCCACCAACATGCTGATCGATTCCCAAATCAAAATGTATCACGTGTATGGGACGTAATCACGCTAATTTATTTGCTCAGCCGGTTCTTATCAGACGACATTTATCTCCCTTTCAACATAATTTTATTGAAATGAGCCAGATCCGCGCGATTTTTCAATACCTCTGATAACCAATTTAGAGGAAATCTGTCTGTTTAATAAAAAAAAATAAACAAGTACGAGCGTATTCAGCTGGAAAATTGTACTAGAATCAGTTACAAATATCGCCTGTACTAAAAGCAATTTAGGCGACACCGCTTTCGATATCTGCCTTGTTTCTTGTCAATAAGTTTCATTTCACGTAAAGTTAGAGTAATTACAGTCAAAATGAGCTAACAGAATTCCACTGTGTATCAGAAACCCACATAGTGACACACTAGCAAAGCAAGACTTTTGTCTCGCGGCGTTGGTGTGGTAGAAGAGTTTGTGGGCTATGATGCTAGGCGCTTTCGCCGGTTGTGGGTTCGATTCCGTTTCAATGCCAATATACCGTAATGCCATCACTCCTTGTATAACAGCATCTAAGACTGCTTTGTCATACAGTACAGCTAAGAAATAAGTTTAAATGTTTCCGAAACAGAAACTTTGTCATACAGTACAGCTAAGAAATAAGTTTAAATGTTTCCGAAACAGAAACATGCTAGTAGAATTTTGAACACAATGTAAGAAATGTTCTGTTGAATAATTTAGACTTAATTCAATGGACCATTCCAAGTTTATCCATCGATCGTATGAAGTTTGACTGGACACTGTTGCTGCCATAAGCAGGAAAGATCCATTATATTGTGCATTGGTCGTGCAGGCATCTCAATGATAAAAAACAAACAAATAATGTCGAATAGTAATAAGCCCAGGCACGAAATAACCCTTTAAATCCTATGTCACCCGAATCTCAATTTTAAGCTGTTAAATATTGCGAAACTAAGTTGACAGGTATCTGTTGCTACCATAGGCAACAACAGCTCATGTTAATTTAGTTTCAAAACAAGCACCAGAATATTTATTTAAAAGGTAATATTTTTGATGTTTTGGGTATTTGGCGTTCAAAATGGTTACATATTAGACATAATAGTCTATGTGGTAGGCCACCTACGTAGAATTTGAAGTTCTTTAAGATGCATATTCACAACGAAATGAAAAAAAATAAAATTATTGAAATTGTATATTTTAGAGGCTTAAACTGTGGGTCTAGATGTAATGAAATGAAATAAATCACCAGATGTTCAAATTAATTTATGTTCATTACATCTAGTCACACAATTTAAGCCTCTAAAAGTAAACAATGTTAACAATTTTATTTTAAAGCATTTTGGTGTGAATATGCACCTTTAAATAGAGACACGAGTCCCTAATTCAATTTCACGACTGAAAAAATTATATTAAATTATACGGAATGAAATCATCATATTATGCTAAGTTTTATTTCGTTTCATTGAAGTACATAATTTCAGTCTCTAAATGTTTACAATTTTATTTTAAAAGTATTTTTCTGTGAATGTGCAGCTTTAATACATGCTCAAATAGATATTACCAAAACTGGTAATAACTTTGATACGAAATGAAAACACGTTCCGGATCGTCAGTTTACCGAACGTGTCACTGGCGGTGTTGCTTGCGGTGGCGTCACTGTGTGGGTGGGGCTAGGCTGAGGCCAGTGCTGGCAGTGAACTATTCAGCACTGTTTGATAGCATACCGATGTGTTGTGATGTTGCACATTTTTGAATTATTAGTGTATATCTTGATATTTTTGTTCATCCGTTTTAAATTTTGTTTTTAAATTGATGCTACTGTTTTGCAGATAACCAAATGATGCACTTAAATCCTCAGTACAATCATTGTAATTGCTATCTTGAATAAAATTATGAAAATATATTTATTGCTCTGAACGTGCACGGCACTAAATTGAATCGGCGATTAACGTAAATTCACAGGTGGGGTAGCGGCATGCACAACTAGATACTAGATTGACCACACCTGGTCGGCCAATAGAGGAATCCAATGGACATTTTCAGCTTATACATCAATCATATGACGTCATAGCTAAATACGTACGTGATGTGTAGGATGGCGTCATAATCAATGACGTTGATTAGTTCGTCAGGACCGCTAAATTGATTGTTGCGCGAATTGTATGCATGTCTTTACTATTTACTAAACACGGCAACAGCAGCACAAAGACAAATTAGTTTCAAAATATTCAACAGCTTACCTGCAGTTTTCTGGAAACTGAGTCAGCCATATCGATCGATCCCAACACGACGGAGTGTGGGTGGAGCCTAGCTAAAGATGGCTCCATTCTAGCTATGCCCTGCTCATCTAGGCCTAAGCTCCGCCTGTTGGGAGCGATCGAACATTGACTTCTCAAAATTCCATTTTCACGATAACGATGCAGGTATGCTGCTTAACCTGTTGAAACTAATTTGACTGGGTGCTGTTGCTGCCATACGCCAAGGTAAATTAGTTTCAAAATACCCGTCAGTATGTTTATTAAATAGTAAATCTATCAAAGACATACAATTCGTACACTTTAGGGACTTCCCCGGCGTCATGATGTAGTATTGCCTGTCAATTATGATTGCAACATCAATCTATAGGCTCTGTGACGTAATGGACCGTCCCGGTTTTAGCTATGCCCCGCCCATCACTAGCTAAGCTCCACCCACACCTCATTTGTTTTAGGATCCCTTGATCCCTGAACTCACTAACATCAATTTCCAGAAAACTATATATGTAAGCTATTAAATATTTTGAAACTAATTTTACTGTCCATTCAAATTAGTTTAAAAATATTCGACAGAGTTTATTGAATGGTAAACACATACAATTCGTACAACGTGTCGGACTATTAAGCGTGTCGGACTATTAAGCGTGTTGGACTATTAAGCGTTAAAGAAGGATTCATGACACCATGATTATGACATCATCCTACACGTCACGTAGTTAATTATGACGTCATATGGTGGATGGATAAATTGGAAAGGTGAATTGATTATGACGTCAATACTTGAGAGATTATATTCATCCACTGACAGACGGACCGACTAGAATCGGTAGGTGTATACCTAGTGTGCCACATCAGAACCCTACATATTGAATCCCTCCACTCTAACAAACCAAATGGAATTGTAAATTGATCTTAACGTTTTCAGGGCTCAAATCCCGGAATTTCAAGGCAACCATAAAGAACAGCTGTTGAATACTTTGAAAACCGTTCGCCTGGAAGCCATCGTTGTCAAAGGCAGCAACAGCTTTCAGGTCAATGGACCTTTCCAGGTTAATCATCCATCGTATGACGTCATAATCAACCACGTGCGTGTAGGATGACGTCATACTCAATGAAGCCATAAATGGTGTAGATAAGTATGTCACGAACGCTTAATTGAAGACGGACCACGCATTGTACGGTTTGTATATCTACTATTTAATAAACTGGGTTGCATATTTTAAAGCTAATTTCACTGGGCGCTGTTGCTGCCATAGGAAGCAACAGCACCCAGTCAAATTAGCTTTAAAATATTCAAAGGCTTACCTGTATAGTTTTCTGGAAATTGATAGTCAGTGAGTTCACAGATCGAGTGATCCCACCACAAGCGAGGTGTGGGTGGAGCTTAGTTTAGCTCTCCGACCCACCCATACACACCCACCCTCCAAATACCCGAGCACACATGCTATGGCCATTCCATTGAATTAAGTAGCAATTACAAAATTCAAAATAACAATTTTATTACCTTTATTGTTAAAGATGGCTTAAAAACTACCATTTATTTTGGTCAGAAACAATTGTTAATAGCATTATCAAATTAGTTACAAATGAAACAAAATGTAAGCACAACATTTAAAGCTAAATTACCTAGGCGTGATTAGAATTACAAAATAAAAATTAATTATCAACGCTCAAAATAATGGTGCTGCTTAAAGCCGACTAAATGTACTATACAAACAACTCGCTTAAACCCTTGAATTTCTTCACGAAAATTTCAATTTTCTCATAGAAAATGTCCATTTGCACACAAAAGGCTATTTTTGAAAATTTACCATTGGAATGACTGGCTCGGTTATCGAGCCAGTCATTAGTGATAAATTTTCAAAAATAGTTTTCTCTTGGTCTGCAAAAGGACATTTCTCAAGATCACTGCAGAAGCCGTTTTTAGCTGATATAAGTGCTAAATGGTTAACGGTGCCTATTCACCTCTGGAAAATAGAATTGTTAAACTTGTTTACTTTTAGAGGCATAAATTGCGTGCCTAGAGGGAGTGAAACGAAATAAATCATAATATCTGGTGATTTTCATTACGCATAGATTAATATATTTTAAGTTGATTTGTGAAATTGAATTAGAGACATGTTCCTAATTCAGCTCCACAACTAAAATAATGTTATTAATTTATATGGAATGAATTCATCGTATGTTAAGATTTATTTCGTTTCATTACATTGAGGTAGACAATTTATGCCTCTAAAAGTAAACAAGTTTAACAATTTTATTTTCAAGCATTTTGGTGTGAAAAAGAACCTTTACATCTATTTCAAAATGAAGATTCTTACATCAATGAAAATGACAATAGTAAGATAATAAATTCTGCAGAGCCTAGAAATAAACTGTATTATTTTCAACTAACCGTTTCACTGCCAAATTCCAAAAATAAATTCTGTAAAAGCATATTTTGTTCAATATTTTTATAATAATATGACTGCAAACCATTGCTGTACAGTACGCAGCAATGGCTTCCAGTCATATTAATCTCAAAATATACAACACATGTCCTGTATGCTCCACTCTCGTAATGGACCTTTGCAGTTTTAGCTATGCCCCGCCCATCTCTAACTAATGTCCACCCACTCTTCACCCGTGTTGGGAGCAATCGGTCCATGACCTCCCTGATGATCAATTTCCAGAAAACTATACAGGTAAGCTGTTAAATATTTTGAAACTAATTTGACTGGGTGTTGTTGCTGCCTATGGCAGCAATAGCACCCAGTCAAATTAGTTTCAAAATATTCAACAGAAAGTTTACTAGACAATCCAGACAACGTGTTGTACTATTAAGTGTTTAAGACTGAATCGAGTCATTCATGCTCTAATGGACCTTTCCATTTTTAGCTATGCCCCGCCCATCACTAGCTAAGCTCCACCCACACCTCGCCGTGTTTGGATTGATCGATCCCCGAATGCCCTAGCTATCAATTTCCTGAAAACTATACAGGGAAGCTGTTGAATATTTTGTAACTAATTTGACTGGGTGCTGTTGCTGCCATAGGCAGCAACAGCGCCCAGTCAAATTAGTTTCAAAATATTCAACAGAATATTTATTAAATAGTAAAAGCAAACAATTTGTACAACAGCCCATAGCCCGTCATCAAATATGCGTTCGTGACGTACTTATCGACGTCATTCATTATGATGTCATTGTACACGCCACGCAGTTCATTGATGGGTGGGTACTCTGGAAAGGTGAATTGATTGACATCATCCTACAGGTCACGTAGTTGATTATGATATGATTGATTTATTCCACAATAAGCCATAGGCCCTTGAGTGTACATTTAAACAATATATATATATATATATATATATATATATATATATATATATATATATATATATATATATATATATATTATATATATTGACAATTAAATTAGTAAGCTATACAAGTATCTAAATGCCGCCTAATCTTATATCTAATACATATTACCTATGGGGTGAATAATACCATACACTACAATTCGTAGATCTAAACATGCTAAAGATTTCTAGGCATGTCTACCATATATAGAAACTATGACCGTGTTTGGATTGGACATGTTATTTCATGTCCTTGAAGGAGCTATTGGGTATCTTGAGGCTAAGTCGACTGGGTGATGGTGTTTTAGTGTTAAAACATTCATGGCTTAGCCACCAACAACTTTCAGTCAAATGGTTTTCAAAATATTTAGCATATTCACAGTTAAAACCCCCTTGGAAAATGTAGTCTGCAAAAATCCCGCAGGCAGCGAGTTATTAAATATATTGTGTTGGATATTTTGAACCAATTCAACTGGGAGCTGTTTCCTGTCATTAGTTTCAATATATTTAACAGCTTACCACAGGTATAGTTACCTGGAAATTGATATTCTGGTAATTCAGAATTAAAGCGGTCATTTCCGAAAATTCAACAATAACTATGTTAAGGTATACTGGAAGCACACACCAGGCATATTCTCATTGCTCACATGTGTAAATCATCTACTGATAATGCATGTTATTGGGCTGTACTGGGCCAATATGGGTCCTAGTGTTCCGGTTTTGGTCCAGTACCAGCCCAGTAAGCTGTATTATCAGGGCCCGTGTAACGGTAAATACCATGATAACACATGTTACAGGGCTGTTACTGGACCAATACCCTGCCTATTTGCCTAATAGTAATGACACAGTATTCGGGTTATCATGGTGGATTGGTCTAGTATTTGTATCCGACGTCGTGCTGACTTGGATACGGCTGACTAGGTACAGCAGTGTATGGCTGCGGCATTGGAAGAGGAGCGGGCGCAGGCGTCGTCATCACCACAGTGTTAGTCACAGATGGATATCCAGGATTGTTCTAAAACAAGAGACAATCATGGATGAACGTAAATAGAGAGATGCAATCTGTCAGTCAAATATCTGATGTCATAATCAATGGACCATTCCAGTTTATCCATCCATCCATCATGACGTCACAATCAACTATGTGATGTGTATGATGATGTCATAATCAATGATGTCATAAATAACTTGGACAAGTGGGTCACTAACGCATAATGGATGGCGTAGTAAACCTTATCGTATGAATTGTATGTCTTTACTATTTAATAAACATGCTGTTGAATATTTTAAAACTAATTTGACTGGGCGCTGTTGCTGCCATAGTGTAATGTGGTTCTCCGGCAGGTACCTCAGGGACAGGGATACAGATGGCAAAGAATGCCGGCTTATGGTTAGTCCACGATGTCGGATCCAACGACAATTCCTCTATTGATTTATGATTAGCATAGTGGAGCTATATGAGTGGGCATATGTTAGTACGATGCGTCATTACATAGATTCATTAATGTCATATTTAACATGATTGAATCTATGTCATCCGAGATGGTGGCCAAACTATTTGCCAAATCAAGTTCCCTTGAACAAACATGGTTCAGCTCTTGCCCTAGATGATATTTCGTGAGTTTTTAATTGATTCGCCAAGCGGTTTCAGAGAGAATTTTAAGACATTTCTAAAAAATCCGCCAAAATCCAAGATGGCCACCGGCCAAATTGACCGATCAGCTTCGTTTGAACAAACTTGAATCTCTACCCCAAGGATGCTTCCTGCCAAATATAATTGTAATCGTCCTAGCGGTTTTTGAGATGTCTAAGGGAAAAGTTGACGGCCGACGGACGGTTGCCACGACTAAGCTCACTTGGCCTTTCAGGCCATGTACGCTAACAACAGACCCTCTCACTTGGCCTTTCAGGCCATGTGCGCTAACAAGTGGCCCAAGGGCCGGTGACCATGTGATGCTCACCCGGACCATTCGTATTTGAACCATTTGCATTGAAATGGACATGATGGATAATTTCAAATAAAATTCAAGATGGCCACCAAAAAAATTGACCAATAAAAATTCTCATTTGATACATTGAAGCCTACCGTCATAGGATAATTACATCATTGTTGAAATTGGGCCAATGATTACTGAGGAGTTCCATTTCTAAATGATACCAAAATGTTTCAGAAAATCAGATGGCTGCCAAAACACTGACCAATCAAAATTAGCGTTTTAGACGATTTCCCAGCATTTTTCGAAAATTTGAATATGGCCACCCAAAAAATAATCAAGCAGTCAAAATTCTGTGTGTACCAATTCTGCAGCATGTCAATCTAGGATCCTTGCAGCCGAGGTTGGTTTAAATCATCCAAGAGGTTAATGAGGAGTATTTTACTGATTTCCCAAGATTTTCCGAAAATCCAAGATGGCCACCAGAAAAACTGACCAATCACAATTCTGTACACAAGTTCTGAAACCTATCACGCTAGTATGCCTCCACCCAAGTCTAGTTGAAATTGCCAAAACAGTTATGAGTAGCATTTTAAATGATTTCCCACCATGCTTCAGAAAAAGCTGCTGAGAAAATTGACCAATCAAAAAATTATGTATGAACGTTCTGAAGCATATCACGCTAGGGTTCTTCCAGCCGTTTTGCTTGAAATCGGCCAAGTGGTTAATGACTAATGAGGTGTATGTAGGCTTTTAACTCACTTCCCAAAATATACAAATTCGGAAGCCTACCATCATAGTATCCTTCCAGCTAAGTCTGGTTGAAATTGCCCAAGCAGCCCAAGTAGCATTTTAAACAGTTTCCCAACCTTTTTCAGAAAATTCAATATGGCCACCAAAAAATTAACCAATCAAAATTATGTATACAAGTTCTGAAGCATACCACTCTAGGGTCCTTACAGCCGAGTTTATTTGAAACCGGCCAAGTGGTTAATGAGGCCTTTCTAAGTGAATCGGAATGTTTGACCGACCAATCAAAATTCTCGTTAGAAGTCTTGAAGCCTAGCAGAATAGAAATAGTACAACCAAGTTTCGTTGAAATTGGGCTATTTATTTTGGAGGGATATAGGTTTTAATGAATTCTGTAAAATTGTCCGAAAACCCAAGATGGCCACCAGAAAAAGAGGTATTCAGAAGATACCAATATCTCGCATTTTTAAGTTACTGCAGGATCCGGCTGCCGCAGGACCCGGTCTGCCCAGGACTAAATATTGTCCAAGCCATGTACATATAGAATTAGATTGCCCATTTGACCCCTGGCCACTGCCCTCAGACTGACTCAAGAACAAAATAATTTGTTGTATTGTAGTCTACTAACTACAAGCTTCAAAATCATGTGACATGATCACATTTGATAAAATTTATTTTCTGCCCCCCATTTCCCCCACCCCTGCACCTGGAGGTGACATACAAATTCCAAATGCCATGCACATCCCTGGCCAAATGTGCAATCATCCCCAAAGTTTCAAGTTTCTATCTGAAATGGTCTAGGAGTAGATGCATTACAATCGATTGGTGCTCACATTTGACCACGCCCCCTAACCTCAGTTTGACCCAAGATCAAAATAATTCCTTGTACTGTGGTCTACTCATCATTGGCTTCAAAATGATCTATGACATGATCAGCTTTGGAAAATTTCTTTTTTTACCCCACATTTCCCACCCCAGGGGTCATACCAAAATTCCAAGTGTCATGCACATCCCTGGCCATATGTGCAATCATCCCAAAGTTTGAAGTTTCTATCTGAAATGGTCTAGAAGTAGTTGCATTACAATCGATTGGTGCCCACTTTTGACCCTTTGATCCCGGCCCCTCCCCTCAGTTTGGCTCAAGATCAAAATAATTCCTTGTACTGTAGTCTACTCATCATTGGCTTCAAAATTACATATGACATGATCACCTTTGGAAAAAAAAATGTCACCCCACATTTCCCGCCCCCCCCCCCCAACACCCCCCCCCCCCCCCCCCCTGGGGGTCAACCAAAATTCCACAAGAACTATCAGAAGATAGCCAATAGCTTACCTGTATGTATGTATGATTACTGTATTCTGCGGCT
Organism: Chaetoderma sp. LZ-2023a; assembly: GCA_034401795.1. Taxonomy (NCBI): domain Eukaryota; kingdom Metazoa; phylum Mollusca; class Caudofoveata; order Chaetodermatida; family Chaetodermatidae; genus Chaetoderma; species Chaetoderma sp. LZ-2023a. Next base: position 68,474,777 of record CM067365.1, read on the forward strand.
GTAGTAGTACAAACATCCTACAGCTGCAATCAGTCCTTCTTCACTTTTGCCCACTGTGTCTTGTCCTCAGCCGAAATCCTTAGCTTCCTCAGGTCCATTCTGGACTTGTACCGAGTCCTGCTTACCTGTACCGTATATTAATTGTACATCACAGGATATGATGGACCACCGGAGTCTCATTTTGAAATATGACAATCAACATGCTGATTCAAAACACCCAAGGTATTACCCATCAGGCAAGCATAGCTATGCTTGGGGACTGACCCATAAAGCCTTTCTGCCAAGGAGTAAACTGAAGTCATTACACATTGTAATGACATCTGGCACCCTGGGGCTAACCAAAAGGCAAACGGTCTAAACATAAAGCAAAGTTCATAGTCTGAAAAAGGAAAACTTTTTCAAAAACAATCAGCATAATACGTATTTGGATGTGAAATGGTCTAGGAGTTACATTACAATCGATTGGTGCCCACCTTTGACCCCGCTCCCTACCCTCAGTTTGGCCCAAGATCAAAATAATTCCTTGTACTGTAGTCTACTTATTGGCTTGATAATGATATGTGACATTGGATAAATTAAATTTTTTACCTACAGTCCCCACCCCCAGGGCCGTACCCCTGGGGTCATACCAAAATTCCAAGTGTCATGCACATCACTGTCCATATGTGCAATCATCCCCAGTGTATCAAGTTTCTATCTGAAATGGTCCCGGCGTTGCATTACAATCGATAATTGCTGGTATTACGACGCGAGTTGACATATTCATTAGAATTTTGTGGTTTGTTTTGTGTTCTGCTGCAGTCCTTTGCAGTTATAGGCATGGAGTATTTGTGTGTCAGTTACGTAGATAGCTCGTCGTCCCAACCCCACCCTTTCTGCTTTTTATTGCTCACAATTCTGTTTACAATTGGAGCTAATATGTAGTCATGAGCACGTTAAGAGTAGACGCTGTTGCATTTGGTTACGGTCATATTTAACCCTTTTTCATTCTGAATACCCGTTCATATAATTATTATCTTAGAACAGGGAATTGGTATCGAATTGGTGGGTTGATTATAGTCCTTTGTCAATGCATATGTCTGTGCCGTCCCATGCACGTCTGAATATGAATTATCATAATTATTAGTATTTTAAGCATTAATACGATTCGGAATAATGTTAGGCAACGTTCCATTGAGATGTCTCAATGCGCTGTCAGGTATTGATATGCAAATGACCTGTGTCGCTGGACGGTGTGCTGTGATATATATAGTCCCTACACGCGGTATTTCGGCTTCCTATCGTTAGCGGTCATATCTTATAACACGACGGATATGACGGCACTGGGATCAAAGCAGCCGTGTTGAGACTCAGGCCAAATTAAGTGCCTTGTGCGTGACGTCACCAACGTGAAAGTCGCGATGTTCGTTTGTAAATAGTAACTGTCAGTGTTAAGACGTACTAGGCCCAGGCTATGGATGGATGGATGGATGAACTGAATTTGTTGTGCTGAGTTCGCCAGCGCACTTGAACTGTCATCATAAACCTGTGAGTTACGATGTATCGTTCTATTTGCGCCATCAAGTGAGTGATCTGTTATTGACTGAACATGCGCCATGATATAGCGTTACAATTCCGTTTCCAGGATTCTGACTTCAATTCACCGACCTCTTTTGAAACATATAAAAGTATACAAATCGTGCACGAACCGTGACATCTCGGAACTTTTGACATCCGTATTATTAAGACATTAATTAAATTTCATATTAGGGACATTTATGCAAAATTTCAAAATGATTTATACAAATTACTGTTGAAAGCGAGTTTCGCTTCGTAATTATTACTACATCTGTAGCTAGGACTGATTGCACCTTTTCACCCTCTGTCCGCCCTGTCTTCCACCCTTGTGACCCCATGTCCTGAGCGTTTACCCTTTGTAGTCGAGCATTTTAATGTCAGTATTAAAGGACTAAGTCTCTGAATTTTCATTTAAGAGCACTATTCATCTTATTTACTTCACCCCTGACCCTTGGGGTAGGGGCTCGAAGCAGCATCATTTGGATGAGCCATGTTACCATGGTTATCCGCTTATTCGGTGTTCAAGTTGTTCTAAGCATGTTGTAGGCATTGTATAATTTATTTGGTCCACCCCTTTGCCCTAGAACGTTTAATGTCCTTGATATTTAAACGATTTAGGTTTCCAACATGTGACTTGGTTACCAAGGTAACTGTGTATACTCGATTCATCTAATTTCCAACTTTTGACCTTGACCTTGATAGTCACACCCTGTAGATATTAGCTTATGATCAGACATTCCCAATCCGATTGTCATATCTTCCAGTTCCATGATAGGGCCAGCATAACCAACCTTTTGAAACTTTGGTTATCTCTTTGTTTCATCTGCCTAACTCTCAGGCTTTACAAGAACAGATTTGGTATAACCTGATATGCATGTTTTCACCTTGTTGACATAATTTTGTTACGGCGAAATGCCAACGTAGGGTTCACCCTAACTGATGGTCAATTGAGCGTTTAAAGTCAAGGTCATGGGTTGACCTTTTGACCCAGAGGGCATGACTCTGTAATACTGGCCAATTTTGACCTTTTGACCCATGGGGCCAGACCCACGCGGTCAGAACAAAATTCCAAGTGTCATGCACATCCTTGCCCATATGTATAATCATCCCCAAGGTTTCAAGTTTCAAAAGCAAGTCTTTGTTGATTAAATTGTCATTTGAAAAAACATTAACCACAGCATAATACATATAACCAGGATGCAAATCAGGCCTAAAATTATCAAAGTCCAAACACCCCCAAAAATACGCATGGTATAGAACAAATCTGTGAAGTCTTACTGAAATCCGAAAACCACTTGTGGGTGCAAATGTCGTTTAAAAAAAACTTAACACCTCCAAGAATCATAACACGGATATATAACATGCATACAAATCAGAGTTCAAACAATTAAAAAACCCAGAAAAAATGTCAAAGTCGATTTTCTTTTGAAGTGGACTAGTCTTTGGCATCGTATAGAACAAATCTGTGAAGTTTTATTCAAATCGCCTAACCTCTTATGGATGCAAATGTTATTTGAAAAACCCTTAACACAGCCAAGAACCATAACCAGGATATAATCTGCATGTAAATGAGCACTAAAATAGCCAAAGTTCAAATGCCGAAAAAAAAGGAAAAAATTTGAAAGTCGATTTCTTTTGGACGTGGACTGGTCCTAAGCATAAAACAAATTTGTGAAGGGGTTTTTTTTAAACCGATAACCCCTTGTGGGTGAAAATGTTGTTTTAAAAACCCTTAACACAGCCAAGAAAGATAACTCTAGACACATTAAATATTCTATGTTCAAACATGATAAAAGTATGGAAAAAATTATAAAATCAATATAATTTCGATGCAGACTATCCCATAGAACACATCTGTGTAATTTCTTTTCAAATCGGATAACCACAAATGTCATTTTAAAAAGATTAACCTGTCCTGACGCCAACGACGGCATTTCCCCCCCCCCCCCCCTCTCCCAAAATCTCTTGTTTCACATAAGCTGCAGGTGAGCTAACAATACGCATTGCGATTAATAGAGTGAAAGGTTGTGGAGTTACAAGTTTTCTTAAATATCATCCACCTTGAATATCATATTTGTTAACTTTAGTAAACTTGGGTTCCCGATTTTAAAACGAAATCTTATTCAAATGACTAACAATTACTCAGAAAGTGGAATTTGGTACGGTAGCGTCCTAATATTCTCTTATAAACGAGATCTGCTGAGAGTACTACTTGGCATCTCTTTGTCATGTGACATGTGCACCGGGACGAACATTACTGAGCTATGACAATACACATTTAAGGGCATCATGATCGATCTATATATATAGTATTCATATCTGTGGTTATATCTAACTAACCTGGATAATTACATCCCGTCCGCGTCTGCTGCAACAGCAATAGCAACAAAGGCAAATGAGCAGCAGAAACCCAATACTACCAACAGCGATACCAACAATTGCACCAGTGGCGATACCGGTGGCACCATCAGTTATTACGTCAATAGCATCAGAGATACTCTTTTTACAAACGCTCAGTCTTTCGTCACTTCCGTCACTGCAATCATGGATCATATTACATTGAGAGGACTTTGAAATGCATTCCCCTGAAGTGCACTTAAACTCATCGGAACTGCACACTCCAACTACCGATAAAGAAAACAAGATCGTTTCACGTTAATAGGGGAGTCCAGTTCACCTATCTATCGCATGACGTCATAATCACAACGTCCGCCACCTGTATGCTTGTTATAATGATGACGCGACGTAATCTTTTGACAAGTTGTACAAATGTACAGTTGTAGGTTTTACTATGTAATAGACATACTGTTGGATATTTTGAAACTAATTTGACTGGCAGTAGGCAGCAACAGCAACCAGTTAAATTAGTTTCAAAATATGCAACAGCTTACTTGCATATATATTCTGGAAATTGAGATTCAGAGAGTGCGGAGAATCGATTAAACTAGTCACGGGCAAAGCGTAAATGCAGCTTAGCACGATTTGGACGGGGCATAGCTAAAACTGGATTTCTCCCCTGGTATGTATGCAGCGTCAGTCCGCGTGATAAATGGGTACTTGTGTAAAATCTGTGGAAGTAAACTGTCTAAAATATACAAGCCTAGATCTGGCCTGAATGGGGACGAAATGACCTTTCCCGTTTTAGCTATGGCCCGTCCAGTTCTACCTAAGCTTCACCAACTCTTCACTGTGTTGGGATTGATTGATGCACGAATTTCTTAACAATTAATTTCCTGAAAACTATACAGGTAAGCTGTGGAATATTTTGTAACTAATATGACTGGGTGGTGTTGCTGCGGCAGCAACAGCGACCAGTCAAATTAGTCTCAAATTATTCAACAGAATATTTATTAAATAGTACATACAATTCGTACAACAACGAATAGCCCGTCTTCAAATATGCGTTCGTGACATACTTATCCACGGCATACTTATCTATGTCATTCATGACGTTATAATGGCGTCATTCGATGGATAAAGTGGAAAGGCCCACTAGAGGCACGATATTGACCAAAAAAAAACCAATAGCATGTTAAATGTATTACTTTTCCAGATTCACCGTTTGGCAAAGGTCTAAATCCAGGTTTAGCTATGCCCCGCCCATCTCTAGCTAAGCTCCACCCATCTCTAGCTACGCCCCGCCCATCCCTAGCTAAGCTCCACCCATGCCTTAACCGTATTGCGATCGATCGATCGATCGCTGCACTCTGAATCTCAATTTCCAGAAAACTATAGTAATACAGGTAAGCTTTTCAACGACGTGTTTATTAAACAATAGACATACAATTCGTGCAACAACTCTTAGTCCGTCATCAATTAAGCGTTAGTGACGAACCTATGTACGACATTCATGGCGTAATTGATTATGGCATCATCTTACATGTTACGTAGTTGATTATGAAGTCACATGCTTGATGGATAAACAGCCCGGTGGTTAGTGCAATATTGGCTATGATGTTCCTTTACTACAGTAAAATGGATGAATCCAGCTCATCGATCAAGCGTATGATGGCATAATCAACATCGTCACGTGTCAGCTAACGTCAAAATTAATTACGTCTTGAATGACGCAATTAAGTCGGTCATATACGCTTATTAGTTGTACGAATTTTATGTTTTTACTATTTCGAAACTAATAAATTTGACTCGACGCTGGTGCTGCCATATGCTTTACGGCTGAGTAATTTAGTTTTAAAATATTTAACATCTTACCCGTATAGTTTTCTGGAAGTTGATAGTCAGGGAGTTCAGAGATCGATCGATCCCAACAGGAACGAGGTGTATATGGAGCTTAGCCAGCGATTGGCGGGGCATAGCTAAAACTGGAAAGATCCATTAGGTTCCCCCCCCACCCCACCCCCAGGCAATATACGCTACTTTAATTACATTAAATCCGTGTTCTCACGTCAGGAATACGCCATACCTCGGTATTGCGCTACGCCGGTCAAGTCTCTAGTGAAGTATGCTGTATTGGCGTTATTCCTGATTAAGTATCTAGTGAGAACATGGCGTTAGTGCCGCTTTCCATGTAAGCTTGTATGCGCAGAAAAGTCGATCCAGTGCATTTAAATAGAACCATTTCCATGTGAGCTTTTCAGCGCGCTGAAATCCTCTCGCTTAAAAACAAGTCGCTCAGTTCGCGACATTTCTGCTCGCTTTTCTGCTAGCAGTAAAGTCGGTCTAGGGCATTTCCTATATATACATTTCCACGGGGGCTTGTCAGTGCCGCTGACACGCGCGCTTGTTTTGTATGTTGATCTTGTACGCAAATGTTTGCATTTCATAAGTTGAAAGGGGACATAACTCCATCAAAAAATGATGCAAACGCCTGAAACCCGAACTTGGTCTGTAGTTTCTCATAATAAAGTAATGTACCAATTCTCAGTTGAATATCTTGAGACTGCGAGAAATAATATTTTTCGTATTTCATAGGTCGAAAGGGGGCATAACTCCATCAAAAACTTGCTCTGTAACTCCTTACACTAAAGCGATGCACCGATTTTCGCTTAAATATCTTGGAGTGCGAAAAAAAGTGTGGAAAGTTGATATTTTTCGTATTTCTTAAGTCGCAAGGGGCATAACTCCATCAAAGATTTACGCATATGCCTGAAACTCCAACTTGCTCTGTAACTTCTCATAACAAAGCACTGAAGCAGTTCTCAGTATAATATCTTGAGACTGCGAAAGTGCGGAAAAATTATATATTTTGTATTTCATAAGTCAAAAGGGGGAATAACTCAATGAAAAATTTACGAAAATGTCTGAAACTTGAACTTGCTCTGTAACTCCTTATACTAAAGCGATGCACCGATTTTCGCATAAATATCTTGAAGGAGTGCGAAAAAGTGTGGAAAGTTGATATTTTTCATATTTCTTACGTCGAAAGGGGGCATAACTCCATCAAAAATTGACGTATACGTCTGAAACTCGAACTTGGTCTGTAACTTCTCATAACAAAGCAATAAAGCAATTCTCATTCGAATACCTTGAAGGACTGCGAAAAAAAGTGCGGAAACCCAACTGCGACAGACGGCCGGACAGACAGACGGAGTGCAAACCTATAGTTAAACCCCCCCCCCCCCCCCCCCAGGTTTTACCGGTAGGGGACTAATAAATTTAGTCTACAAAAGGTAGCACTTCTAATCTTTTTGTATTTTAGAACTATGTCGCGCCGCGCTAATGACAACTGGTTGATTTATATAGTGGACTCTCATTTTCAGGCAGATTTAGCTGGCATGGCACAAGAGAAGTTCAACTTGTAAATCGGGCCTAAGTCTACATCGTTACAATTGTATATGTCAATTTCCGTATCCATGTGTATGGATTATATTGCAATAAATAATCTTACATCTGGATTCATAAAATATCGAATCCGATGTCTTCCACAGACCATTTTCTAGTTTCTAACCTTTCAACAAGATATATGACGAACACATTTATTTACGATGCACGAAAGAGTTTGGGAAACTATAATAAGACTGGTAGTTGTCGCGCCATAAGCAACAAGCAGCTTTCAAGGCGATTTCGGTTCAAAATATTCCACAGCACAATTCTTACAATCATCATATATAAATTCTGCTATATTCGGGTTCTTGTAGGGAAAGGGGTGCGTGTATCAATCGACACAAGATCATTAACACTGAGAGCAACAGCAAAACAAGTCTATGGCGGCCACACTTTGGCCATAACAGAGTGATTACTAAAATCAAGGCATATTAACATACACGTCAATTACATAGTAAATCGCTTGTTGTGGTCACAAAACGTCAATTCTTTATGAAGCGCGATCTTACGACCACGTGTCTCGGAGAAACAATCGTGTGGCCCAAAACAAGTGTCCAGTATAGACAGGTTTGCCTGCATTTCATATTAGCCACAAACTTCCTTTTATTTTATATAGCCCTTTGGTTTAAACAAAGTTTATTTTTTAGTCTATGTGGGAGCACAATAAGACATGTCTTATGAGCGTGTCTCCCACTTACGTACAAATATAGTTCATTAAATAACTCAAGAGGCGGAATAATAATATTGCTAACTGCCATAACAGTAATAACAACAATAACATAATAATAATAATAAAAATAATAATAATAATAATAATAAGCATTCTGTTGCTTTGCAATACATGTCCCCTACCTGGTGATATAAATCTTTAGAGATTGACAGTCAAAAATTTCATTAAAAATTGTCAAAAGCAGCTGAAACTCGAACTTGATCTGTAACTTCCATAACATAGCAATAAACCAAGTCTCAGTTATATTTGGTGGAGAAGGAAAAAGTTTTGAAAGCTGATATGTTTGTATTTCCCAAGTCGAAAGGGGACATAACTCGATCAAAAAATGACGCAAACGCCCGAAACTCGAACTTGGTCTGTATCTCATAATAAAGTAATGTACCAATTCTCAGTATAATATCTTGAAAGACTGCGAAAAAAAGTGCGGAAACCCAACTGCGACAGATGGAAAGACAGACGGAGTGCAAACCTATAGTTTCCCCCCCCCACCCCCACGCCCCCCCCCCCCCCGGTTTTACCGGTAGGGACTAACAAATATAGCTGCAAGAGGTGATGCATCGGGGCGGGGGGGGGGGGGGGGGGGCGCAAGTGGCTATCATCCCGGTCGCTAAGACGAGAACCTTATCTGAGCCAGCTCGTATAGGTGGCCTCTTAGATTTGATCAAGTTGGATTAATGCTGTCAATTTTATGGAATTATGTGAGCAGGTTACAGTAGGAATCTTCTTTACCCGACCAGTCTACCCATCACTGAATGTGGATTTGAAAAACAAACAATCCTGTGTGTGCCTGTGGCAGTAAAAATAACATAAATGAAATCAGCTCGGTTCATCTTGAGAAGACAATTCAATTCTCCAATTGCAAATTTAGTACTGGCAATTTTGGTGAGAAAACGATCCAAGATGGCCGCCAAACCGTTCGTCCGACAGTATTGAAAATGGCAAATTTGGAATCAGAAGACCCAAAAACCTAGGTTAAACCAATTTCGCCTTCAAATTTCAACAAATTAAAAAATTAAAAATGGCCGCCAATCATGCTGAATTTTGATTGGTCGATGGCGGCCATGGTTTTCGACGCATCAATTTCTCTTGAACAAACTGTAATGCCCCTCAGTCCTTAATCATACCAGCCAAATTTCGGCCCGCTCCATTCACCGGTTCTGGAGAAGAGGTCGTTTTCACGAAAACTGTCATTCAAGATGGCCACCCAAACTTTCGGCCAATCAAATACCCTTGAACAAGCTTGGTTCAACCGATGCCCTAGATGATAGTTCATGAGTTTTGAATCAATCCCCCAAGTGGTTTCGGAGATTTTTTAAATACGTTTCCCGAAATACTGCAAAATCCAAAATGGCCGCCAGCCTAATACGCCGATCAGATCTCTATTACCTAACAATGCTTCCTGCAAAATTTAATTGAAATCCACCCAGAGGTTTCCGAGGAAAAGGAATTTAAATTTTCCAATTGCTTTACTATGGAGGAATTTGGTGGGAAAACGATCCAAGATGGCCGCCAAACCGTTCGTCCGACAGTATTGGAAATACCAAATTTGGAATCAGAAGACCCAAAAACTTATGTCAAACCAGTTTCGGCTTCAAATTTCAACAAATAAAAAAAATTCAAAATGGCCGCCAATCATGCTGAATTTTGATTGGTCGATGGCGGCCAGGCGTTTGGACGTATCAATTTATCTTGAACAAACTTTTAATGCTCATCAATCCCTAATCATATCAGCCAAATTTCGGCCCTATCCGTTCAGCGGTTCTGGAGAAGTCGTTTTCACGAAAACTAGGTCATTCAAGATGGCCACCCAAGTTCTGGGCCAATCAAATTCCCTTGAACAAACTTGGTTCAGCCGATACCCTAGATGATATTTCATTAGTTTTGAATCAATCCACCAAGTGGTTTCGGAGATTTTTAAAAACGTTTCACGAAATGCTACAAAATCTAAAATGGCCGCCGGACTAATAGGCCGACCAGCGTTGTTTGAACAAAATCAGATCTCTATTACCTAACGATGCTTCCTGCAAAATATAATTGAAATCCACCCAGTGGTTTCCGAGAAGGCATTTTAAATTTCCAATTGCTTTACTATGGGGAATATGGCGGGAAACAAATCGAAGATGGCGGCCAAACCGTTAATGCGACAGATTCGAAAATTTCAGATTTGAATTTCTCGCCCCCGCCCACCCCCCCCCCCCCCCAAACCTATATATGACCAATTTGGGCTTAAATTTCCTTCAAATAAAAAATGCAATATTTCCGCCAGGTGGCTTGATCCTGATTGGTCCATACGCAAATCCGTATTTTTCGAGCTATCGACTTCTCTTGAACAAACTTCTATGAGACCCACTCTCTGATGATTTTCACCAAATTTCAGCTCATTCTCTTCAGTGGTTCTGGAGACTTTAAAACGAGCAAAAATTTTCCGGAAATCCAAGATGGTCGCCAACCTATCTATAAAATCATTCATTAACACGTAAAGTTTGCTCTAAAAGCTTGAATTTCATCTGCATTTTTGTCTTCGCGCTATTTGTGAACAAAAAAAAGCACGGAATAATAAAAAATAAATAATTATAATAAACAGAACGAAAACAATAGGGTGCCAAGCACCAGCTTGGCCCCCTAATAATGAGGAGGGGAGGGGGGGGGGAGAGAAGAGATTTTGTAGGTAGCCTAATGATGGCAGAATAAAATCTTCCGGAGGAGAAAAGCATGGTTCTGGTTCGACGAATCACAAGGCGGTATAAGGAGAAAGGAGGAGCTCGATGTGCTGTTGTCACCCGTGCTGGTCCACACTGTATGGCCATCCAGAAACTTCTGCGTCTATGTTGAATTCTGGTAGGGTATTAGACATAGTGAAACGACTCGCGATAGAGTTCCGTTCGACATCTAACTGTGGTGAGAATTTGAGCGTCGGATATTGTAGGGATTACCGTGCGGAGGGAGATAATCAGTCAAGACCTCGCTCGTCATCCCATCGACAAACTTTCTTTGATCACTGTACCACTCCCCTCTTAAGGCTTACAAAGAAAAGTTAGCAAATATCTTGTAATTCCATGTAATTTTCGTTGAAGAATCCTAAGCAAATGTTTTGTGAAATCCGCCAAGGCGTTTCTGAGCAAATATCTCATTAATTAGCAAATTTCATTTGCGTAAGCAAATTTCTAAACTTTTATGAAATTCTCCCCTGTCATATCCATTGACCTAATACGCATGCGCTAAGTTCGGGTATGTTGTCGGGGTAAGCGGAGTACCTCGACAACATAGCCGAACCAAGAGTATAATCGGACACCGGTAATCACGTGGTACAAATTCGAATCACATGGTACAAATTCGACTCGATTACTCCTGCTTCAAGCGAGAATAAGTGTGCGCATGCGTAAATAGGCAGAGGAACGA
>CM067365.1:68488746-68490669 GCA_034401795.1 Chaetoderma sp. LZ-2023a
AAAGGTGTTGCTCCCTAATGCTTAACAACTTTCAGTCTGGTTGTTTTTAAAATAGTATTCATTATATTTCACTAAACATGTTATGACCGTGTATACACAATAAAATCGGTAATAATCTGTATTTAATTTTAGTGCGCCCGCGCGTGTGTGTGTGTAGCAAGTAATAGCCAGTTTTTATAATTATACTTTATAAATTGTTTAAACAGGCCTTTAATATTTAGAACTTATTTAATCTTTGTTTGCCTAGATACTGCTAGTTATAGACTGAGCATGTGCCGTATGATCACCGGTACTGTATTCCGCGGCTGTAGTAGTAGTAGAAACATCCTACAGCCGCAATCAGTACATCTTCGCCTTTGCCCATTGTGTTTTGTCCTCAGCCGAAATCCTTAGCTTCCTCAGTTCCATTCTTTGACTCAAGTGTACGAGTCCTGCTTTCTTGAGGTCGCCTCGTAGCAAGCGCAGCGTACAGTTAATTTATGGTCAAATATTTGAAAATTAATTGTCTGCCTTCCATCCGTGTCTCGTTCCGCTTGCTTATTGTAGGTTTGTGCTTATTTATAGGCCAAGCCCCCGCCCCCACCCCCCCCCCCCCCGGCCTTCATGTGACGAGTGCCACAAGTTCGTACGGGTCCTATTTAAGGACCATGTCTGCTTTAGATGTACTCCATGTAACCTTGATAGTAGGTGTAATGTGTGTGCAGTGTGGTCCGCGGATATGATGTTGAAGTTCCTTGCCCAGAAGGATTTGACTGGGTCTGACGCGGGGTCTGGCGGTCCGAAGTTAAATCGTGGAGCGTCCGGTTCGGCCGGTGGGGGCGCTCCACGTCCTCAGCCGGAGGTGGCGGAGATGGCACCGCCGGCGTGGTTTGGTCCGGCTAGGCAGGGTTTTCTGCATAGCGTTCTGCCCACGCTGGTGTCGTCCCTGCTGCCGAAGGTTGTGGGGCAGTCTCTCCCCATGCTTGGTATGGACCCTGTCCTTGGACAGGGTTCTGGACTGGTCACCGAGGGAGCCGTCTCGTATGGCCCCCCTGGCAGTCAGGTCGGGCTCCGGCCTGACGGGTTGTCTCTCTGCGGCCACCTCCGGGTGGTCCAGTAGCGGTGGCCGGTCCGTTAGGCATGGGAGCCGTCCGCCCACGGTTTCTTCGTCTAGTGATGACTCTACGGAGTCTGAATACTAGGAGGCCGAGGACAGGTTGCTGTGGCCTGTGATGCCACGGGTAGAGAATATGGCGGTCGATTCCATCCTGGACGGAACCATCCTCCATCTGTCTGGCTTGGCGCAAGCCAGGGCAGCGGCACCGCCCGTGGTTGAGGCCAATCTGGTACCAGGCACCGGTCCCGTGATGGTTGGTTTGATGCCAGCCGACACGGTGACGGGTGTGCCGGGCCAGGCGTTGTACTCGCCTGGTCCGGCGGTCAGACGTGGGGTGCCAACAGACGTGGGGTGCCAACGGCACCCGTGTCTGCCCACGGTTCCGCGTCTGCTATGGGTCCGCATGGTTTTCCGTGCGGGCCTACCCCCATGGACTGGTGTGTTTCATGGGGTGGCGGCGGAACTGTATGGTACCGGAGTGCCTGGCATGTCAGCCGCGGCTCCTTGCCGGGAGGCCGTGGCTGGTAGGCACATGAACGCGTCAACGGGTGATGTGTTCACGGGTGTGTCTTCCTCGGAAGTAGACTGGTTGGAGGCTCTGGCTTGGCTAGCCAGGGTGGACCCGTCTGTGGTTTCGGCCACGGCCGAGGAAGATGCGCCCCGTCCGTCGGTTGCATCGATTAGGATGGGGATCTTGCCCGCAGCCCGGATCCAGTCTGTTGGACTGGATCCACGGTTCATCGAGTTGCTAGAGGCTATTTATAGTAAGCAGCTCATGACCAAGGAATACGACAGGTATGGTGTGTTACCATCGGTCACTGAGGATG
>CM067365.1:68496169-68524664 GCA_034401795.1 Chaetoderma sp. LZ-2023a
GCCCGTGGTTGAGGCCAATCTGGTACCAGGCACCGGTCCCGTGATGGTTGGTTTGATGCCAGCCGACACGGTGACGGGTGTGCCGGGCCAGGCGTTGTACTCGCCTGGTCCGGCGGTCAGACGTGGGGTGCCAACAGACGTGGGGTGCCAACGGCACCCGTGTCTGCCCACGGTTCCGCGTCTGCTATGGGTCCGCATGGTTTTCCGTGCGGGCCTACCCCCATGGACTGGTGTGTTTCATGGGGTGGCGGCGGAACTGTATGGTACCGGAGTGCCTGGCATGTCAGCCGCGGCTCCTTGCCGGGAGGCCGTGGCTGGTAGGCACATGAACGCGTCAACGGGTGATGTGTTCACGGGTGTGTCTTCCTCGGAAGTAGACTGGTTGGAGGCTCTGGCTTGGCTAGCCAGGGTGGACCCGTCTGTGGTTTCGGCCACGGCCGAGGAAGATGCGCCCCGTCCGTCGGTTGCATCGATTAGGATGGGGATCTTGCCCGCAGCCCGGATCCAGTCTGTTGGACTGGATCCACGGTTCATCGAGTTGCTAGAGGCTATTTATAGTAAGCAGCTCATGACCAAGGAATACGACAGGTATGGTGTGTTACCATCGGTCACTGAGGATGACCGATGGGTTCTGGGTGTCCAGAGTGCTGGGGCGGGTGGCCCCAGTCCGGCACTTGTGGACAAGTCCCAGGCACACCAGGAGGAAGTCCTGTCCCTATGTGATGAGGGTGTGAGGGCAGCTATGAGCGCTGTCAACCACTCTTATCACCTTCTTCAGTCGGCTGAAGCGGGGGCAGGCCACCCTGTGCCACCTGTGGCGCTTTCGTGCATCAATGACGGCTTGGTGCTGTCTATGGACGCACTGGCAAGGGTGCAGGCGCGTGTGACAAAGTCCAGGAGGCAAATGGTTCTTGACCATATGCGTCCGGCTATGGCCGTCAGGGAGCGTCTTCTTGGGACGCCCTTGACAGGTCCTAGCATCTTCGGTGGCCAGGCGCGGGCCATCCTAGAGGACACTGCTAGCATTGCGCAATCGGTTGGCGGTAAACTTACAGCTGGAGCTAGTGCGGCAAGCGCATGCACTAGGGGATGTAGGGAAGCCATTGACTGTTCAACCTTCCTAGAGGCAGAAGAAGCATAAAGGCAAGGCGAAAGCTAAGCCTAGTGCGGCTTCTGCTTTGTCTGGTTTTTCTCAGCTGCCGCCGGTGAAGAAAGCCAGGAAGGTTGTGGAGGCCCCTACCCTCCCCAATGTTGCTCCTGATCGCCCTAGAGGCGGGAAGGGAAAGGATAAGTCCTCAAAGGGCGGAAAGAAGGGAGCGGATCGTACCTGAGGGTACGAGAGCTCCCTTCGTATCCGCCTGGACCGCACCTGTGCGACAGGAACAGCGGTGCCAGTTTGACCTGCCGAGCCAAGACCGAAATATCTCTCTCTCTCTCTCTCTCTCTCTCCACCCCCCCCTCCCTCCCTCCCTCCCTCTCTCTCTCTCTCTCTCTCTCTCTCTCTCTCTCTCTCTCTCTCTCTCTCTCTCTCTCTCTCTCTCGTTAAGAGAGGGGGGGAGCGGACCGCGAGCTGGACAACACCGTTAGCCATCGAGGCGTCTATGGTGGGTGGAAGGCTCATGCGTTTCGTCGAGGCTTGGCGAGGTGTGACATCAGACAGTCTGGTCCTGGGATGGTTATCCCAGGGATACATTCCGGAGTGGTGGGACTTTCCACCACAGAATCTGTCTTTGGCACCTGTCTGGACACCCGTACCAAGGGAACCAGACAAGTTAGAAGCCGTTCAAAACGAAGTGTCAGGTTTGCTTCTGAAGGGAGCAATAAAACCAGCGAACCAGAACACTCCAGGCTTCTATTCAAATATGTTCCTTGTCCCCAAGAGCACAGGGGGATGGAGACACGTACTCAATCTCAGGCCATTAAATTGGTTTATCCATACGCCTCGGTTCCAGATGGAAACGCCGAGGTCGGTAATGGCAGGGCTGAGGAAGGGTGTGTGTCGATCGATCTGAAAGATGCATATTTCCACATTCCAATGAACCGGAGTTGTCACAGGTTTCTGAGATTTGCGTTTCAGAATCAAGTATGGGAGTTTATTGTTCTCCCGTTTGGCCTGTCGACAGCTCCGAGGGTTTTCACAAGAGTGGTCCTTGCGGTGACAACGTTTCTCAGAAAAGAGAACGTGGCGCTACACACCTACATAGACGACTGGCTGATCAAAGCAGACTCGGCAGCCAGGTTGAACGTGGATACTGCTCTGACTCCGAAGTTACTTTCAGATCTAGGCTGGATAGTCAACAAGGAGAAATCCGAGTTGACACCCACTCAACATTTCGTTTATTTGGGGGTGCGATTAGATCTCGCGGAGGGCAGGGTTTACCCGTCAGAGCCCAGAGTGGTGTCTCTGTTAGCCATCCTCAATAGTTTTCGAGTGGGAAACCACATTCAGGCGAGGCGGTTTCTTCAGATGCTGGGCATGATGGTCTCCATGGAGCAGGTGATCCCGTACGCTGCTCTAATGCGAAGACCTATCCAGTTATATCTGATGTCTCTGTGGGAACAGAGAACAGAACCCCTGTCAAAACTGGTGCCAGTTTTGGAGCCGATAATGTCGCATCTTGTATGGTGGAAAGAGCGTCAGAATCTCCTAGTAGGGGTTTCGCTGCAACTACTACACCCCCCCCCCCCCCAGCTATCCGTGTACACGGATGCATCGCTGGAGGGGTGGGGGACCTGCATGGAGAGCACCAGGTCTCGGGCACATGGACTCTCCAAGAGAGTCAGTTGCATATCAATCTGTTGGAAATGATGGCAGTGGAACTGCCGTTGGAAGAGTTTCTTCCGATGATCAGGGGCAAGGTGATATTGATACGGTCGGACAATTCACCGGTAGTATCATATATAAATCGCCAAGGCGGGACCAGGTCACCCACGCTGTGTTTCAAAGTGTGGCACTTGATTCAATGGTGCAGGAATTACTCAGTTGTTTTGAAAGCAGCTCACATTCCTGGCCGATTGAACATTCTGGCGGATGCTTTGTCTCGCAGACAGAGAATTCTGCCAACAGAATGGTCCCTCAACCCTCCAGTTCTGCGAAGGATCTTCGAGCATTGGGGCAAACCCTGCGTGGACTTGTTCGCGACAAGGGAAAATGCTCAAATCATGACTTATGTCTCGCCGATTCCAGATCCAAATGCCGTCGATACAGATGCTCTGGCGATAAGCTGGAGAGGGATGCACACTTACGCGTACTCACCCACCATTCTTCTGCCGAAGGTATTGGTGAAGATCAGGGAGGAACCGTGTCTGGTCCTGCTAATAGCGCTGTATTGGCCCAGCAGGGCGTGGTTCACGGATCTGCTAGATCTGCTGGTGGAAAACCCTGTGCAGTTGCCCGAGATTCCGAACATAATCTCCCAGGCCAAGGGACACTTCCTACACGAGCGTCCCAAAATGTTCAAATTGACTGCGTGGATGTTATCAAACAACGTTCCACGTCGGAAGGCTTTTCTCGACAAGCTGCTGATTTCATCGCGGCTGCGAGGTCAACCTTCAAGTCATATAACAACAACAGGGTATTGATACCTTTCAATCCACTATTTAGCAAATAGCAGACTTTCTCTGTGAGCTGTTCTTTTCAGGACTAGCTCCCGTCACAATTGCTGGATACAAGTCAGCTTTGGCATCAGTTATCCCTTGTCTAGCCAACAGAGATAGCCCAGAGGTGGCCCAGTTAAATGTGATGGTGAAGGGAATGAGCAATCTCCGCCCGAGACAACCGGTAGTCATTCCAGCCTGGAGTCTATCTTTAGTGCTTAATGTACTGGCCAAGCACTCTTTCGAACCGTTGCGTTCGGCTAGTCTAAAGCATTTGACTCTAAAGGTGGTCTTTCTATTGGCAGCTTCCTCAGCTAGAAGGCACAGTGAGATCCATGCGCTTTCGGCAGAGAGGGACCGATTTATTGTCTCCGGAGAGGGTCTGCGTATTCTGCCAAGAGCAGAGTTCATGTCAAAGAATCAATCTTTGAGATATACCGGCAAACCGATCATAATACCGAAGTTAACAAGGTTTGATCGTGATGCCAGTGTCTGGTGCCCGGTCCGTGCTTTGACTAAGTACAGGAAACGGACTGACTCGTTACGGTCGAACGATAGACATCTGTGGATCTGCCATAAGAAGCCTTATGGCGCCGCATCCATGGATACTATCTCTCGTTGGGTAGTCGAATGCATTCAGCCTACTCATGAGATGGCGACTGGGCACCAGGTGCAAGGCGCAATGGCACACGATGTTAGAGGAATAGCCGCCTCGACCGCCCTTTACAGTGGTGTTCCGTTAGAGGACATCATGGCCGTTGTACAATGGCACTGGGAGTCCTCATTTACGGATTACTATATGAGGGATGTGTCAGACTCAGCCAATCCACTCGCTTTAGCTGTTTTGAAACGATAGTTAAGTGACCACACTGCTCTTCACCCTTTTTTCACTTTGGTAAGAAAAGAATTTAAAGCAGACATGGTCGAGCGAGAGGATGACAGCCAGATTGTGTCACTGATGGCCGGACCAGTGAATGGTTGGAGGCGGTACGTCTGAAGTCCAATTATCATAAGGTAATTCAAGATTGGGTTTTTTGTATTATGTCTATATATCATGTTCATTCATCTTATATATTCATGCTCATTCCCAGGCTAATACATGTGTATATGCAGAGCAGTTAACCCTCTTGGCATATTTGTGTTTTCAGGCGAGATGCATGTTCGTGAGTTCTCTCCCTTTTCTTAGGAGGAAAAGGGGGGGGGGGGCAGTGATGCGAATGTGATTCGGTTCCGTTAACTTGACGGTCCTTTTTAGGTCTCCGTTAGTCAAGTTTTAAGTCTAACTCTTTCTCCAGAGGGCAAAAGTAGCATTGATGGCTTGCCCTTTCCCACCAGGTTACTGATCAAATCTGGTGTATAACAGAAGTAACAGAATGGTGAGTATTGATCGAAGGAGAATGAAGGAAATGTCAATTTCCCTTTCTCCGAGATCTAACAATACTCACCATTCTGTTACGGACCCAGCCTCCCAGCCCCACGGAGGCAAGCCATGGATTTCTCTTGTTTGGTGGCTATGCAAACAATATGAGCTCTATGGTAGACGGGTACTCGGCAGTTGGGAGCCGAGTACCCGGTTCCCAGGAGTCGGTAAAGCTTTCTAAGTCTATAGTCCTAGAGCCAGCTGTCAAGGCCAGCTGTATATCAGAAGTAACAGAATGGTGAGTATTGTTAGATCTCAGAGAAAGGGAAATTGACATTTCCATCACTCTCTGCGCTCTTCTGACATCCTTAGCACAGCACCAAACGTGGACCATCTTTGCTGGGCGACTTTTAAAGACAGCAGTTGGGAGGATGCAAGGATAGCCGCTGCTGCTGGAAAATTAAACACTAGGATGTTCTTTCCATTTTTCGAAATCTTAAAAAAATCTCACCATAACCGACCATCTGACACCTGTATCTTTGTTTGAAAATATCCACAAAAAATATTAGATGTCTATTTCTCCCCAAGCTGACAGCCCCACCAATCCGTGGCGTTTACCTTCTCCCTGTATAGTAAAGGGAAGCGGGTATTGCGATTGGGTCTGTGTGCAAGCTTGCATGTGCGCGTGTGCGTGCGTGAGTGTCTGTCGGCACAGGTATCTCAGAAATGAATGATTCGATTTGGCTCAAATTTTAACAGGAGAAAGGCACTTGCCGTACAAAAGGATTTCCAGACGTTGGCAGTGACCCGGCTAAAAAAAACCCGCATCAGATAAAATTCTGGATATATGCATATCTCGGAAACTCCCAACCCGAATTTGCTCAAATTTTAACAGGGGTGGGAACATACATTAGGATTCTAGAATTTTTGGCTTGATTTTAAGAAATCCGGGAAATCTGAAAAAATCTGGTAAATTAAAAAATGGGAGGGCAATGGTTGCTATTGTTGTAAGCTGTGTCCCGTCCTTATCTCCTCTCACCACCACCCACACACGCACCCCCCCCCCCCCACCCCATCCACCCAGCCTCACACCCATCCATCCGACTAGCAAATTAATTAATCAATCAATCACTCAATCAATCAAGCAATCAATCGATTTGCTCGTTGGATTGATGGATGGATGGAGTGACGGACGGATGAAGGGCGAGCAATCAATCAATTAATCAATCAATCAATCAATCAATCAATCAATCAATCAATCAATCCCACCTACCACACCAGCTTTGCGAGATGTGGGTGGAAGCATGATGCTGGTGCGGTCATTCGGTAGGTTGGTTAATAGATCAAATGAGATATAATAGTTAGTCTAGGATTTTTATTAGTAAATAGAAGCATTGTGTGGTATTTGCATCAAAGATGCTATGTTGTCCTTTAATAATCATGGGTTGCCGAGGAAGTTGACATAACTTATGACATAAAAGAATAATATAGACAATTATTGCTGAAATGGTATTTTGCAAGTGAACATCTGTTGAAGTGTTTAATTAAATAGCTGTTTGGAACAAACGGTTAAACGACATTCTAAAATGCCTTGACGTAACACAACTATTATCTTATGAATTTGTTGGGAATCAACGAACAGAATACGTCACAGTTAGTTGGCCTATATGTTCTTGCGTACATATGTGTGTCCGGAGCTGTATTTAAAAAGACAGACTACTGGCACGATTTGGTTTTGACCTGGGATTTCCAGACTTTGCTTCCGATTCGGATAAAAAAACAGATCATGATCGGATAAATTCTGGATCTATTGCTGTTATTGTTGTTGTTGGTGGTATGCCATTCACTCCTTTGTAGAGTTCCCTAGAATGCATGCTTTGTCTGATATAGGCCACAGTACGATATAGGCCTATAAAAAGTATTACTTATTTCCGACGATGACGTGGCCATCTTATCCTACTTCAACATTTTCACGGTTTTGAAGCAATTGCACATTTTAATAAAATTACTATTGTCAGATTATTGGGTTGTCGGGCTACTTACTGCGTTTGTAAAGTTTCCGCTGTGTCGGACTATTGGGTGTCGACCAACTGGGTATATAATAATTGTTGGGCTATTGGGCATTCGTATCTCGCGAGATCTTTGATACCAGATCAAGAAAAGTATTCTCGAAGAAGCCATTTTTAGATTGGTTATTGGGCTGCCGGACTATTGGACTGGTGGGTATATTTGTCGGACTATTGGGTTGTTGGACTGCTGGGCTGTCTGACTAGTGGGACGTCACCGAATAGTGGTGCTCGGACATAATCCCACCCAGACAGTCTCACCCAGAAAAAATTCCACCCGGACAATATCCCACCCAGAGTACCGGAAAATATCCCACTCAGACAAAATCCCACCCAGACATAATCCCACACACGGGACAAAATCCCACTGAACAAATTCACACCAGGATTTCATGACCACTCCATTAAGGACCAACAGGGATCAACTCAAGAGTGTAGAGAAAGGCACATATTTGGGCGTCACATTTCGAATAGTTGCTAACTTGTCAGCGATCCGGGACTATTTACATCCCTTGCCTTTTTTCATTCAATTCAAGTAAATTTTTTGTGCTTATTTAAATATGAGGTGATGAACCTTTTACATACAATATTTATGCATGGCATATAGAAATTGGAAATAGACATGTGTGTAGGGTAGCGACAGTTGGGAGGGGACGGGGTGGGGTTCGTCGTGTTAATTAATTAATTTATTATTATTTAAATGTGCGAGATACGGTCCCCTGAAACCAAATTAAAACCTAAAATATGAAGAATTAATTCCGTCTGAATTAATATGATATTCTTAGTTGCGAATTTGAGTTACGTATACGTAACGAATAAGCCCACAGTGGAATTATCTCTTAATACTTTTTTTTAATTCTGTTTCAGGACAGCGAGATACACAACATAAGCCTCTAAAAGTATGCAATTTTTTTTTCAACAATCTTAGCCTAGGGATGGGCCTTTAACTCACATATAAGTGATTATCTACTGGTTATAACTTATACCCAGTCAAATATCAAGGGTGCGTTTTTGGCATTTCTGGTTCCTATGACCCAGTCAATGAAATGGCTTTGCTTGCTTCCCAGTGCCCATCTTTTGGGGTCCTCTTCCACGAACAACATGGGTAAAATTACAAGATTTAACGGCATAATACTAATAGCTTGGTATTTCTACTATTCCATGTCCAAATGCAATCGCATAACGAAAAATCTATATTTTACCAATTTTGTTCATGGAAAACTAATTGAATTAATGACTGTTAAGACACGGATCTGCGTAAAAAATCATTTCTGTAGGTTAAATATTTGAAAAATAATCTGTATGGCAAGAATAAATTCAAGTCAAATCAGTTTCTTTGGATTTACTTAATTAGTTTAAAGCGCATAGCCTAAAAAGCATCATTTTCTGGCCTTAGCTCTTTAGCTAAATAAAAGGAATTCTCTCATAGAAAATGCACATTTACTGATCAGGAAAAGACTACTTTTGAAGATTTACAGCTGCAATGACTGGGCCGTTTCTTAAAGGCAATCATTCAAGTTGTAAAATTTCAAAAAAGTATTCTCCTGATCAGTAAATGGATAGTCATAAACCTCACGATAATTACAAAAGCCAATGTCTGGTACAAGGGTTAAATTGCTAAAAGCAATCTTAATGAGAACCGACGTTGAAAATTAGAAATGACCAAATACTTTTTTGGCGCCATTCATTTCGCATGATAAAACCTCTCTTAATGGGTAAATCGTCAATATTGTCAAGAACATCTTGATGAACATGAAGCATGGCTACAGAGTTCAATCGTTGAGCAGTCATTGTTGACCGAAGCCAAGTCTTTAGGCGACGCAATGCACTGAATGATCTTTCGGCTTCACATAATGATGTTGCTGCACGCACCAAAAGCAGACGAATCAATGTCTCTGTTGCGGCAAACATTGCACGTACTTCAGGATGGCAGGTCCTAAGTTTTTCCGCTCCGTCGTGAACTGTTGAAATATTTCGTGAAACATTGGTGTTTCCATTTGCAATTTAGGAACACTTAGTTCTGGAAATTTACCAACCTCGTCTGAGTGTATTTTGCCTTGTAGTGTTTCTTGTAACCGCGCATACGATGGAAGACCTTCATTTCGATCTGTGAAACGGTCCCACAACTGCTCAATTGCTGTATCAATAGCATTAAAAAACAAACGGCGATAGTGTGTCTTTGCGTCAATTGCCAGGGATGCATCTCCATCACCAGTGCATGTATCATCTTGGTGGTCTTCTTTGCCGTGGAACTGTGATTGGTGTGAGTTGGAGTAACTCACTTTTCAACATGTGTTCATGGTAAATGTCGTCAAATGAGTCACGCACTGTTTTTAGTGTGGCAACACAAAGATTGACAGCTTCTGTCATTCCTTCCAACGTTATAATTCTGCTCTGAAGCACCTTCGACAGACTATTAAAGTAGTGAAGCGTGGTTATAGCCGCTATTGTTCTTCACCGCAGGGGGTCTGTTTTAACCAATCAAAACGCTCCATTTCACCGCAGGGGGTCTGTTTTAACCAATCAAAACGCTCCATTTATGATCGCTATTGTTTGGAGAACAATGACGTACGTATGCACACAAATTCTTGAGAACAATGGCGGCCGTATGCACACAAGTGTTTGGAGAACAATGGCGACTATAACCACACACTTGATAGATTCTAGAACACTGTCGAAGCGCCTGAATGAATATTGCTGTTCCGGTATTCTGTAAATATTAACCCTTAAAAGTTGAGTATTTTACATTTTAATGTAGTAGCGGCGGCGCCCCCCCCCCCCCCCCCCCCCCCCTCCGTGGTTATATACCGTGGTATGTAAGGTAAAAATAGTAGATTTTAAGAAGACTGAAAATAGGAGTAAAAAAATAGAGTTTAAGAGGTGGTGTGATAAGGGAGTTCTATGAGGAGGATGAGGAGTAGGAGGATACTGAGGAGGAATGCCATGACGGCCGGCCTCTGCCTGGCGCTGTTCTCTGCGCTTAGAGATATTAGCTCATAAGCTTATAAATTTAATATATGGAATTATGTGCATAAAATGCTTCTAGGGAGTCAATAATAGTGTTTGACCACCATTTCTTATATGTGGGGCGTGTTAATAAACAATAAAATGTAAATTAGGAATTCTGTGATCATAAAAATGTAAACATTAATTTGATACATGGACTCATCACCGATTTGTAGAGAATCTCAGTGAAATTCACTCTAACTTACTTAGCAATAGTAGCCTACTAGTACTGGCATAAAGCCAGCCAGCCAGTCAAGTTGTCCTTGCAGCTTCATCGGTCATAAAATTCAATGTCGACCTAGATACCGCTATCGATCATCAAGTGAGCTAAATATAAATCTAGATTATTTTGAAACCAATTTTACTGAAAGTTGTTGCTGCCTGAGGCAGCAATGACTTTCAGGCAAATTGGTGTCAAAATAATCGGCAGTATATTAATTATAGCATATTTAACTTCTGAACTTGTCAAGCTTCACCATCCACTACCAGAGATTGATGAATAAAATTCAAACTGTTAACTGGCAGCCAATGGCTGCCTTGATTTTTCAGGCAGTAGTCTACCTCTCTGCCATTAGGGTGCTTGCTACTTGTTATTTACAGATCATGTGTTTGTTTACATTTCTAATAGAAACGTGCGTTAGTTATAAAAAAAAAAAAATTGAGAGTTAGGATACACTAATTACTCTAATTCTTTGCTGGTAGTAATTACACCCATATTTGCTTAGTTTAAAGTAAAAATACTGGACAAGACAAATTTTTTTTAAGTTGTCGCTAGGGCCTCTTTAAGCAGAGCACGTCGGTCTAGTTCGCTATCGATATTCCATCGACCACTTTTGACTGATCAGAATGTGTGCTTGTGTATGCATGTGTGAAGAGGGTTGTTGTGCGTAAAAACATTATTACATTACTTAATTTTTTTAACATAGTTCTCTTTCGAATAATTTGTGAGCCCTGAAAAGGGCCGTGTTTTGAGATAGGTCTCAGTCTTCGCAGATCCGCACAGACGTGGTTGTCAGTTTGGTAACAAACTGCGTCATGTTTGCTTTTTGTATATCAGTCGAAGTATCACCTATTACAGGAAACCCATGCTGATACCGTTTGATTAGTAATAGACAATAGCGCTCCTTGCAGGTGTACACCATCTTTTAAGTTCTGTTTTCTTGATCATACGCCTACAGACCCTCTCGTGTTTCGACCGTCGGCATATGGTGTCGCGGATGTCGATGGAACACCAACGACATCGCGCATACCCAGTGTCTGATCCGTCAAAGTTTGTACTGCTGGACATATTAGCCGAATGTACATTAACATTTACATTTATACTACATCGCTATACTACAAAAAAATATATAAGGAATATCACGTGAGATGACTATCGACCTATCAAAAACTGTCGCGTACTGACCTCCATATAATGACACATACATTCAGGCAAAAATATTGGATATGTTCACGGGTTAAACGTGATGAATAAGTTTGTTAAATGGTTAACGCACATAAAATCTGTGCGTGTTAAAAAAGTATCCAGGGAAATATATTTTCTCTGACCACCTCATTATTGTGCATAATGCATCTATGATTCGCTTTTGATCCTTCAATGTGGATGCAAACGCAAACCTGTAAACCTTCATCTAAAACCCTCAAACAAGCTTCCTACCAGTCATTTAATTTTTTTTTTAAAAGAGCAAAGTACATTTCTATGTGGGTAATATATAGGTAAACCAAGCGATGTTGTATGTATAATATTATATAGCTAATAATCATGCATCTCGTATTTTAAGGAGTGGTCGTTAACGCGACAGTCATTTAATTATTACATATTAAAAATTGTTATAAAAATGGTAGGAACAGTGTCCACCATCGTCATCGTTGACAAATAATGACAAGCACCCTTGTATTGTTTAATGTATTAATTAGGTGGTCGATGCGCTCCCTCGGGGTTGTAGTAAAAAAGGTATTTTGAAATTAAGCGGAATTGTGGCTTCCTATGTCAAATTGTCGCATTGAACAGCACTTTTTTTAAAGAGTTTGTGCGTATGAAGGCACTAGTGCGAATTGTAGCTTCCTATGTCAAATTAGTATCAAAACTATTCGCTTAAACTACCAATGCGCCATGATTTAGGTTTGAAAAAATCAGAAAATAACTTCCCTGGAATGACTAGAGGTGGTCGCTTAATTGAGGTCGAACAAGTGAGGAGGGATGAGGTATGCTAGCGCGGTGCTGCCTGGCACGAGGGATGAGGTATTACTAGCATACTTCAAGGCCGGCAATGTGCGTTGTACGAATATTTTGAAAACAATTTGACTGTGGTGTTAGCAACAACTTTCTATTAAATCGTTTCCAAGCTATTTAGTGAATATTTTGAAAATAATATGACTGTCTGCATCAACTTTTGCTCAAATCGTTTCCAAAATATTTTGCTAGGATGTAGATCCCTGGAATGTCTGTAACACCTCGCCAGTCAGCCAGTTAAAGGTAATAAAACTAGAAAAAATTACCATGTCCGGGTACACACAGTATGAATGCATTATGAGTACCTAGTCAATGAGACCCTGACAACAAAAATAATATAGTTGGCTAACCATTGTCTAGACATTGTGACCGCAACCACCTACTACTACCATCACCACCACCATCCCTCTATCACCACCACTCACTAAGCACCAACACCCACCACCAAGCATTAACCCCACCCCATCATCCACCACAACACCTATTTCCACCAACCGCTAACCCCATCGTCACCACCGCCAACATCATCAGCACTCCGATTTGTATATCGAGGGATGTGGGGGGACCCGGCTGGGCAGCTACAATCATCAAATCAACACGCACATAAAGAACCAATGTTTTATTTGTATCCATATTTTTACATTGAAGAAAATATTACATATGATAAAACATATAGTTGCTGTAGCATAAACAAATAGTCAATGTTCTGGAGATTCATTTTATCGATGACTGATTCCTTATGGATCAGATCCATCACCGTCAGAATCATCATCGTTATCCTCAGCATCTAGATGGTCCCATATGTACTTCTTGATCAGAAACTCTTTTTCGAAAAGCTGAGAAGACTGCTTCATCGTATACGTACCCCTCGTCAATAAAATCTTTAATTTCCCGACGAATTATTTTAATGAGTGTAGAGTTTTGTAATCTTCTCCACTGGAACATTATGTGTATACACTTTGTAACTAAAGTATCAGCATATACGGAAGTAGACACATTGCCTACACCATTTGGGTCTGTGTTCACTTCACCATCCTCATCTTCTAAACTGATTGTTCAGCGTCTAAGACCTGCTTAATATTTTGAAATATGGTAAATAGTTCCTCATTGCCCATGGCTTCAGTTTCATCTTCTCCTTCATCTTCACTCTCAGACTCCGCCGAGTCATTACCATAATACTGTCTTCACTCTCCGCCTCTGCTGCCTCATAATTATTTTCACTCTTCATCGCTGTCATTTCTTCATCTTCACTGTCTAGATTTACGCTATCTTCATCGTTATGGAATCGGATCTTATGCCGCTTCAGGTCATTTGACCTATTAAAAGTTGAACCACATTCAAAACATTTATGACTCGGCATATTGATTATAGGATAAATCTAGCAAGTACTCAAGTTACAAGGTTCTTCAAAGAAATCTGACTGCCTAACTACTCAGCAGCTACACGTCCAAACACTTTGCGATGTTTAAATTGGAATGAGAAAAGGGATTGAATTTGTACCATTTATAGGATTATATGTACTGCGGCCGCAAATCCGCAATATGCACCCGCAATCCGCATCATGCGCCCGCAACCACGCAAAACATATGCCCGCAAATCCGCAACATGCGGACTGCATGCAAACGCACATGTACACATACATTTTGGCGTGTATGTGTGTTTGGGCATGTACATATACTTGTTGCCATCCGCATCATGCGCCCCCAATTCCGCAACATGCGGCCTCAATCCGCAACATGCGCCCGCAAATCCACAACATGTGGACCACATGCATCCGCACATGTACGCATGCATTTTGGCGTGTGTGTTCAGGTATGTACATACACTTGTCGCCATCCGCAACATGCGCCCACAAATCTGCAACATGCGCCTGCAAATCCGCAACATGCGCCAGCAAATCCGCAACATGTGACCCGCATGCGGTAGCACATGTACGCATGCATTTTGGCGTGTAGGTGTGTTCAGGCATGTACATACACCTGTTGCCATCCGCAACATACGCCCACAAATCCGCAACATGCACCCGCAAATCCGAAACATGTGCCCGCAAAACCACAACATGTGCCCACAAATCCGCAACATGCTGCCACAATCCACACCAAGCGGTCGCAATGGTGGTGGTGCCTAGTGGTTGGTGGTGGATGTCGGTATTGGCGGTGGTGGTGCTAGTGGCAGTGGTGTTGAAGGTGATGGTGTTGATGCACGTCGTGGTGGTGGTGGGTGTTGATGATGATGGGGTGGCGGTGGTGTGTGGTTGGTGGGTGGTGGTT
This sequence comes from Chaetoderma sp. LZ-2023a, assembly GCA_034401795.1. Classification (NCBI taxonomy): domain Eukaryota; kingdom Metazoa; phylum Mollusca; class Caudofoveata; order Chaetodermatida; family Chaetodermatidae; genus Chaetoderma; species Chaetoderma sp. LZ-2023a. The sequence continues at coordinate 68,510,702 of CM067365.1, forward strand.
GCTGTCGCAATGTCTAGACAAATGGATAGCCAGCAGAGTCAGTCATTCCAATGATAAATTTTCAAAAATAATCTGGCACAAGCATGCGCACACGGACGCACACCAGGCCACGCACGCATCTACGCACAAGGGCACACCATATAACCAGTAGTATCGCATATTAGCATGTGTGCATACGAGCGAGACCTTTATTAAACCCTCATTGACATACCCTCTCCAACCTATATGCCATTTTTCAGACACCGCACTTTCACACATCCCGCCCACAATGTCTAGACAAATGGATAGCTGTCAGAGTCAGTCATTCCGATGATAAATTTTCAAAAATAGTCTTCTCTAGGGCTGCAAGTATGAATATGAAGAAATTCGCTATGGGCTGGCTGGCGGGTGGGTGGGTGGGTGGTGGTGGGTGTAGGTCGTAGTGGTGATGGTGGTGGTGGGTGGTGGTGGTTGGTGGAGGTTGGTGGAGGGTGTTTGCTGGCGCAATGTCTAGACAAATATATAGCTTGCAGTGCCAGTCATTCCAACGATAAATTTTCAAAAATAGTCTTCTCTTGTACTACAAATATGAATATGCAGAAAATGAACATTTTCTTGAAGAAATTCGAGGGTTAAAACGGTTAATAAAGTCTCTAGCGCCCATTTTATGATGTAACATGAGCTGGTCGCTTAGGGCAGGACTGAATTATATAGTAAAAACGTGGTTATAACGTATCACTGCTCTGTCGCCAAAAGGATATACTTATATTTGTAGTAAACGAACATCTATGATTATGCTACTAGGCTTGTAATGTTACTCTTAATTGTCAAATCCGCCGCTGCTACCTTAAAACGTAAAATACTCAACTTTTAAGGGTTCACATTTACAGAATACCGGAAAAGCAATATTCATTCGAAGCGACAGTGTTCTAGAATCTATCAAGTGTGTGGTTATAGTCGCTATTGTTCTCCAAACACTTGTGTGCATACGGCCGCCATTGTTCTCAAGAATGTGTGCGCATACGTACGCCATTGTTCTCCAAACAATAGCGATAATAAATGGAGCGTTTTGATTGGTTAAAACAGACCCCCTGCGGTGAAGAACAATAGCGGCTATAACCAAGTTTCACTACTTATTAAGTCTAAAATTATACAATTTAATTATTTTTATTTTTGATCATCCTAACCTGGGGATGTGCCCCCCCCCCCCCCCCCCCAAGTCTTATTTTTGGTCAGCAAATGGACAATGCAGCGTTGAATTTTTGCCATTAAGGAATTAACCCTTTAACACTTAAATTCTGTCACCAAAATTTTGATTTTCTCACCATTAATTTACACTCCATGTGTTTGGTTTAAACATGAAGTAGCCTGGTCTGGCATTACGCTCTTGATGAAACCCATTAAAGTTTCAAGTACCTGTCAGAAGATGGTCAGCTAGGCGCGTACCAGGTGTAAGCTTAGATAAGAACCAATTTGTCCGGTTCTTTTACTCGTGTATTCTGTCTGTGTGATTATGTGAATACTTTTTTATATCGTCAAACTCGTATTGATTATCTTAATAATTTAAAGGCACATTGGCACATTCCGCAACTGCATCTCACAGCAACCACACCCAGTCAAATTATTTTCGAAACATTTAGCGCATGTCATACTTAGCATCGCCGAATCACTGAACTGTCTGTCCTCATGTGCGTTCACGATGAGCTTAGAGCGCACAGGTGAAGCGCGAATAAATGCTACTTAGGCCTCTCAGAAAAGAGAGGTGTGAGACTGAGTTGGATAACTGGCGTCTAAGCATATGTAGATGCCAATCGTAGGCTTTATAAATATTGTTTCTAAGCATTTCAGCACTGACAAGCATGTTTAACCATTCCACTATTATATATTCAACATATTCAATATTTTATATTATATTCAATATATTATTATATTATAAATTTTATATTCAATATATTCAACATTAATATACATCAGAAAACCAGGGATCATTATATGGACATAAAATTATTAAATTATTTCAGGACACCATCAAGAATGACTACATTTCTGCATGGTTAGGGCATATAACCGACTCCGAGAAAACCACTAAATTGCGCTGTTATAAGCTTTTTAAAGAAAATTGTAATCCTGAAAATTATATTTTCTCACAGCCCATGGTTTTAAAGCGCAGAGAATTTTCAAAGCTAAGGCTCAGCTCTCACTGTCTGCATATCGAAATAGATAGATACTGTCAGCCCAAGATACCGGTAGAGTCCCGACTCTGTATTCTTTGCAATCTAAATAAAGTAGAAGATGAGACACTGTTTTAGAATGTCCTACATTCCAAGAAGCTAGGGATTCTTTATTTTATGAGTTGTCTAGCTGTTCTAACTTTGATTCTTTAAATGAGCAAGATAGATTTGTCTTTTTAATGTCATGCAATCGTGGCTCTACAGACATATTTAAAATGATTCTAAAATTTGTCAACGTCATTATGGAGAAACGAAATGCATTGAGGTAATGTTCCCCACTTCATCGTAAGATTTATAAAAACCATATACTAATATATAACAATTGCTCATAAATATCTCTAATGGTGAAATCCGATCAGGCACTCAAGTATATGACGTCACAATCAATTACGCCATATGTAGGCTGACGTCACAATCAAACTACCTAACGAATGACGGATTTAACTCAAGCATAATCATTTAAAAGTCCGTCAAGTTTGCAGATCCTTTGAATGGTTAACTACTATCTGATGAACATTCTGTTGGCATTTTGAGGCTAGTTCGGCTGGGTGCTGGTGTACTCGTAGACTGCAATGGCGCCCGGTCTGGTTAGTTTCAAAATATTCAGCAACCTATTTGTATAGTCACTTTAAAAAAGGGGATCCTGTGACCTCAGGGTTCAAAGTAAATAAATCGATCCAAACACGCTCAGAACTTGGGCGAGGCTGCAAATGTCCGGCGCATAACTTGATATGGATCAATCCTTCGCAGTAGTTAATCCGGTTGTGGACGCGATTTGCCTATTGCTTTGTATAATATGTATATATTTAATTAAGGAGTGTTTATTTATTTATATACCTAGGCCTATAGTCGTTTCATATATCTTGTTTATTTATACGATTGTACTTGTATTGCCGTATCCTTATGTTGGATTTTTGCAATAAACTATCTATCTATGTCATCAGAATGGGGCGCACCGCTGCAACAGCCGAGCCGCCAGGCGGCGTTTGTGCGTTGTGAGGCATCCTCTCTAATGCGGTCATGTTTGACATTACGCGAGTTTGTACTTTTGTTATTCGTATTTTGTCTATTTAAGTAGTTATAGTTCGTATATACGCTGATTGTAGTTGCTTTGTTTAATACCGTATCATTATTGGCAATATATATTTAACAATGACTTTAATAGTGTCCAAACTCGACATTTTCAAACGTCGTTCTACGTTTCCGTGATTTAAAGCATCACCTTCGGACCGAGACATAAATGTCGCCGCTGTTAAGTAATCACTAATCAGACATCGGTGCGTTATTTAATCCACTTGTAAATGATGCGATAGTGTAAATTGACAAGCAGGAGCGTCTCCAGGATTAGGTGGCGGGTGGGCAAAGATTTGACAGTGTATCCATCTCTACCAGTATCAGCACTGGGGAGGGAGGCTATGGTAGGCCTATATGCTAGGTAAAGATAGAAAAAAAACTGTGAGTTAATTGTATCACACCAGGCTGTAGTGTCCATACATGTATGCATAGACCACGTTATGTATAACTTTTTATAAGCCCTACCAAATATATACAATCCAATCCATTACATGCATGCTTTGCTAGAAGTGTATTAAATGTGTTACAAGTTCTGAACTGAGCTATTGAGGGTGAACGTCCATGGGGAGAATTTAGTAGTGGTACCTTTCATTAATCAAGCAAGAAAGGTCGTTGTGCCCTACTAAATACAACAATAGTTTCTAACCCCCCCCCCCCCCCACCCCGACACCCACACCAGCCCTGTGTATGACCAATCTTATTCTCATGGTGGCACATCATGTATTGCAGTAGCAACCATTTACATCATAGTAGCGATTAGCTATCTATCTAGCCTATACATAGCCTCACTTCCCTATTGTAGAGGCAATGATTTTCCGTGATCGCGGTAAACGGACGGAATTTGCGGAATGGACATAGTGAAACGGAATCTGGTATCTTGGTGACAATTAAATGTTTTCCACAAAAACTAGATATAATCGCATTAAATAATTGACCATCTCGGGTGAAAATATTAATTTTATTTAAATTTCTCGCTTATTATCATTAAAATTGGCGTTATTTGATGTCTATCGCAAAGTAGTAGAGTTCGCTTATGTCAAAATATTCCCAAATCACGACAAACGTATTACATCCGTTTACTCCAATGCGCAAGACTTTGTTTCGTGTCTTTCCGGTACACGGAGATGATATCTTTCCTGTACATAATTCCAAAATTTTACGCGAAATTAAAACCCATAGAAGCCCTTTCTGGACGTTTAGAGTTAAATTACGATGACGCATAACCAAGAAACTTGATAAAACATTCATATATAACGCTAGAGAACATCAACATTCAATATTTTGTCATTTTCACGCCTTTTTAAAACTATTGAAGCGGCAAATCTAAAGTATAAAATGGCGGACCATTGCTCAATCTGACACGTTCCCGGTACACAAACGTGTTCCGGGCGCAATCTGACAAGCTGGATAGACTGTTACGCAGACTTAATTCTAATTGAATTTTTAGCATTTCGAGCATGTGCCCGGTCACGCGCGATTAGCAGTCACTAGTTCCCGGTATATGTATTATAAAGCAAGTGTAGAAACATTTGCCATATTGCACCTGTTAAACCCGTTTAATGGGCTTGAATTTTAAGGGTGATAAGTTCTGGATTTAAATTCTATCTAATATTGCTTGTTACCTCACTGAAATACCAATGCCTCATTATACTTTTGGTCTCTGGAGAAGCATACCTACAAGGGTTGGTGGTAACCATGGGGAGATAGCAACACATTATGATGCATTTGAAGCTGAAAAATTAGGAAACCGGTGACAAAACGGAATTTAATATATCCTGAAACGGAAAACATGTTATTTTTAAACGGAAAAACATTGGCTCTACCCTATTGCTTACTTCCCTATTGCTTGCTGGTAGAGATGGATACTCTCTATCTTTCTATCTATCTACCTTCCTGTCTGTCTGTCTGTCTGTCTGTCTGCCTGCCTGCCTTCCTGTCTGTCTGTCTGTCTGTCTGTCTGCCTGCCTGCCTGCCTGCTTGCCTATGTGCTTGCATGCCTTTCAACAGTTTACTGGTCAGGGCAAAAACCAGCATCTGGAGTGGTCTTGAGAAATGCTCACTTGCAGGACAAGCGAAGAGAACCTTTGGAAATGTACCACTGGAATGCCTTGCTCGATAACCAAAACAGTCATTTCAATGGCACATTTTCAAAAATACTCTTCTCCTGGCCCGAAAATGGACATTCAATAAGAAAATGTTTTGATATTAAGGTCTTGACTAAATTTAGCCATTAAAGGGTTAAATAGATGCATCCTATGATCCATATACAATTATATTTAACCTTATAACATACAGAGCTGAAACACTGGGATAATGAACATACTCTTTATTTATATAATGAAATGCCAGTATCCCCCAGTTTTTAAAACCAATAGGATTTCCTAAATTTTTTCACACTTTCTGGATTTCTTTGGATCATGCCCGGCCAACATTGGCGACGGCTAGTATAAGATCACACTCTTTGTTGTGGTAAAATTTTAGAAAATCAGACAAGCAGTTTCTGAGATATGGCTCATAGATCCATAATTTGATCCGATCTTACACGCTTAATTCATAAGTGACAGGTCACAATTGACCAAATTACATCCCTTCTATGTCACAATAATATTGATTAAATACCATCATTCACAAGTCTCAATTGATTAATTATCACCATCCACAAGTCTCAATTGATTAAATACCATCATTCACAAGTCTCAATTGATTAAATATCATTATTCACAAGACTCAATTGATTAAATATCATTATTCACAAGTCTTAATTGATTAAATATCATTATTCACAAGTCTCAATTGATTAAATATCATTCACAAGTCATACCTGAGCAAATATTATCATTCATATGTGACAATTTAGAAAATTTCATCACTTCTAGCTCACAGTTGTGAAAATTTCATCACTCATAAATCACACCTGAGCAAATTTCATCACTAATATGTCACAATTAAGTAAATTTCATCACTCATAAGTCACAATTGAGCAACTATTATCATTCACAAGTAATAACTGAGCAGATATTATCATTCACAAGTCATAACTGAGCAAATATTATCATTCATAAGTCACAATTGGGCAAATTTCATCACATAGCTCACAGTTGAGAAAATTTCATCATTCATAAATCACAACTGAACAAATTTCATCACTAATATGTCACAATTAAGCAAATATTATCACTCATAAGTCACAATTAAGCAAATATCATCATTCATAAGTCACAACTGAGCAAATATTATCATTCACAGGCCACAGCTGAGCAAATATTATCATTCACAAGTCATAACTGAGCAAATATTATTATTGAAGTCACAATTGGGCAAATTTCATCATGTCTAGCTCACAGTTGAGAAAATTTCATCACTAATATGTCACAATTAAGTAAATTTCATCACTCATAAGTCTTAATTGAGCAAATACATGTATTATCATTCACAAGTCATAATTGAGCAAATATTATCATTCACAATTCTTAACCGCGCATAAAATGGTCATAATTATCAACGCCTGTATTAAATTTGATTGTATCAAGATTGTCCTGAAATCTCTATCGAATACAAACTCTGTCAGAAAGGTCATACTTGACAGCTAACCACATAGGAAGTGATTGTCATTGATAGATGAAGTACTTTCACCTTCCTCCATTGTCTCCCTGAGGACTTCATTTCCAATATCTAGACTGGCACCCATCACATCCGTAACTAGTTTCCCATTTCTTTGTGTACTTTCTTGTCTTCCCATGGCATATGGTGTAGATAGAGTGTCAAAGTTGAACAAATTTGAAACAGTACCTTACAGGTGCTTACAGGAGGTACCTGTAAAATAATTAGAAAACAGATGAGACACATTATATTTATTAGCTGAACTGTCCTGAAGGGGTGGGGGTGGGCCGAGCTTATGCCCTGGTCACTTTCCATCGGTCAACTTTTTCTTTTAACCCTTTAACATATGTAATGCCCATGTCTCAATTTCTAGACATATATACATGAAAGCTCTTGAATAATTTCAAACTAATAGGGCATAGGAAGCAAAAATAGCTCACAGTCAACTTGGTCTCAAAATATTGAACAGGGCATTGCATACATCATATATAAAACATCTTGTTTTCTGGCATATAGAGGTTAATGTGTTAAAAGACTACTACTCATTATCTGCTTGGCCAAATTTAATTTTTAAAAACAAGACAACAGTAAGGTAAGTTTATGATAATTTTGGAACTAATTTGCTTGGATCCCACTGGCCAAAAATGGATCATCTCAATAGGGCTAGAAATAACCACTGATTCTGTGATCTGAAGGCCTTTTTCACATACAGATCACTGCTTTAATGCTATAATGGCTAAATTTGATCAAAAATGTAAATATTTGCTTAATTAAATGTTCATTTGCAGGTTAAGAGAAGACTATTTTTGAAAATTTACAACTGGAATGACTGGCATGCGAGCAAGTCATTCGTGTGGTAAATTTACAAAAATTACTTTTCCATTGTGCTGCAAATAACCATTCCTCAACACCACTGCGGAGATTGATTTTGCAGTTCTGTTGAGAAATGTCCATTAACCAGTCAAGATAAGACTATTTTAGAAAACTTAGCCAGTCATTCCAGTAGAATTTTTTTTTTAAGAGTCTCTTAACCTGAAAATGGACATTGCCTATGCAAGCATTCTGATTTGCCTAATCAAGTGATCTTGAAAAATGTTTATTTGAAAATGGATGACATCAGTGCTAACAAACCAAATTGATGACACACTTTCAAACCTGCATTGAGAGACCTCCCATGGGAGAATTAAAAGGTGGTCTCTTAAGGCAGATGGTCTCTTAATAGAGATTCAAATACATTGCGTAAATAGATTTAGAAATTAATCTGTGTAAGTCTTGAAAATGAAAAATTGGGGTTACACCTCCTATGATGTATACATTACGGGGTACCTGTGATTAATGTCTGATGTTAAATGTTATAATATATGTAACGTCCACCTGCAGCGAGCCATTCCCTTGAACATTTTCTAAAACAATTTTCTTTGTAGGCATACATACCCTACTGGATATTTTCTATGAGAAAATATAATTTTTCTGGAACTAATTTTAGCATTAAACGGTTAAAACAGGTTTACTGATAGACCATTAGTTTTACAGAAACTACGGTATTCATGACATATTTATTGACTTGTCTTAAGAGACCACCCTTTAATAGCCACAACCTGGGATGATAACTGGCGATCGCAAGAACGTGTCCGATATAGATGCCATTTGACAATGTGGACAACAAAATATCACATTATAAATTTATTTAAGCATACATGTTAGAGTTTCTTTGAACCACTCCAGCGTATTATGTATGTAGGCCTATATGCTCACTGTAAAAGAGTTCAGTCGATCTCGACATCCACAGTTTGCGAGTCACCTTATCGATTCTTTCACGGCTATTCGCAACTTACATAGCATATCTGCTTCTTTCGGGAATCTATTTCCACCTCTTTTAACTTTACAGCCAGGAACACAACAATATAACGGCATTTTGTTACCTAAACCGGCTTTGCGTAACGCAATGATACGGTACTCTGACGTTGTTACTATACACGCCATTGATAAACGCGAAAGTATATTTATGCCTCACAACGCACACCCTCTGGGGAGATAACTCTTCGCGGCGCGCCCCATTGGGGGTGGGGTTACAGATGAGCATCCCCAAGGTCATGATGGGGGGGGGGGTACATATTCCACCACCCAACCCATCCCCTCAACCCCACCCCCTCCAGCGCCTATGCCCACCTCCACCAACAGCACCCTCTGCCCACAAACAAGTCTACCACGTCACCCACCCCACTCAAAAACCACCACCAACCACCCCGCTCCCCAACCGCCATTAAATTTCGAACATTACACAAGCCGACCCCATCCCACCACCAAATTTGCAACCTCACCCACCATCACCAGCTCAGTACAAGATACTTACACGATGAAAGGATGCCCGCTGAGCAAACGCTTATAGAAGTTAGAAATGAAATTAAAATCAGTGACTTCATAACTGCAATTTAATGATTTCAAATTCCAAATTACCAATAACTACTGACGATCGAGGCTTCCAAATAAGTTGTGAACCTAATTTATTTTTATTCAACCTCTATTCAACCTTAGTCTCGAAAAGCGCGAGGAAACTGTTGATGGCATGCGTGTAGAAGTAGAAGCGTACTTTAAATCACACAAAAGTGACACTGATTCGCGATGAAAGATAGATGGGTGTGGTTATTTAGTAGTTTACAATGGTTATAGTACTTAATAACTTATAGTTGTATTGCAATTCGCTGCCCTCGATGTTCTATATTAAAGCATAAGTTATATTATTTAAAAGAAATAGAAATTTAGAGCGTCAAAAAAGTAAGGCGATTTACGGTAATGCATTGTTGATTTTTGTATACCGGATGGACGTCGATTGAATTTACTGGAAATTACCCTGATAACGCTGGTTGCGGGGCCGGTACATTGCCTCGCTAACCTCAGACTGTAAGTCCCGACGTTCAGTCGTCGGCGTGCGTATCAAAGGGGGGAAAATGTAGAAAAGTAAGTCAGCCCATCGCTAGCTAAGCTCCACCCACACATCACCAGTGTTGGGATCGATCGATCCCAAACTCCCTGACCATTAATTTCCAGAAAACTATACACGCGTTCGTCGAGACGTGACCTAGATTTACGCCAGCGCCGCCATTGGCTAATGACGTAATAGCCCGCCACTACGCAAGTGAAAAACGCTTTAAAGCGTTATCGTTATTATAAGCATAAGAACCTGCAGAGATCTGAAACTCGGGGGGGGGGGGGGGGGGTGCAATGGATATCGACGTAACACACAGAAAAGGTGGTGGAATATTCATGCGCGGCCAATTGGTGCACAAATAATGGCAGAAAACTAAATATATGTAAGAAGGGCTTGAGCGTTTTAATCTCGTAAGAAATCCACTTTATGCCATATATGAACAGATGATGTTACCAGAGGATATTGCGATCGGGTGCGTGCGTGCGTATCTTTAGGTACGGTACAGTGCCTAAAAAACTTCTGATCCGATTTGGCTTAAATTCTAACACAATGAAGGAATAGCAATAGGATTCCCAAACGTTGGCCGTGATAAAAGAACGCAGATCCGGATCGGATCAAATTCTGGATCTATATGGCTATCACGGAAACTTCTGGTATGATTTTGCTCAAATTTTAACACAAAAGGCGCGACCATCTACTAGGATTCCATAACTTTGGGGTGGGGTGGGGTGGGGAGGGGTGTGATCTGAAGAAATCCGGAAAATCCAAAAAATCTGAAGACTACTATGTGACAAAAAACGGGGTTGCGAAAGTGTGGGGTGGGGTGGTGGGGGGGGGGGGGGGGAGGTGTGTGTGCCTAATGTCTGCAATCTCTGATTGCTCTTGTATTATGACATAAAGGTGTTCCATATATATATATAGACTCTCAAAAGACTGGCTATCAGGGTGTGTTGGACAGATGCTTGTGCGTGGCTTTGACGTAGTGTGTAAAAATTATTGCATCTTGGTTCAATTGCTACGGACAAACTACAGAATTATAAATATAAATTGATTATCCCAGCCAACATTCGTTAGTAGGCCCCGATCGGGCCCCGATCGGGCCCCAATTGGACTACCGAGTGGGCCACAGAAGTGTCACTGGGTTTGGCGCGGGCCCCGATTGGGCTAGTCCAAATGTGGGCTATTGTGTGGGCCCCACTCGGGTTATAAGTGGGCCCCATGTGGGCCCCAATTGGGCTAGTAGAGGGTCCATATTGGGCTCGAAAAATTAGTAGGACCGATTCGGCTGCCCAATCGGGACCCAATTGGGCTGCCCGATCGAGACCCACTCAACTGTGTCACTGGGTTTGCTCGAGACTCCAATGGAACTTTCAAGATTTAGCCATGCCCCGCCCATCCCTAGTTAATCTCCAACTACGCTACACCCAGGTTGGGATCGATTGATCCCCGATCACCCTATCTATCAATTTCCAGAAAAGTATACAGCTAAGTTGTTGAATATTTTGAAACTAATTTGACTGGGCGCTGTTGCTGTCAAAATATTCAAGCGAATGTTTCCAGATAGCAAGCAAACGTTGGCTCAATGTTGTACGCCAACGTAATTTTGTTCATCGAGCCAACGTAGGGCCAACATTGAGCTAACGAGCAAAGGTACATTGGCCCACCAACAGCGAGCCAACATTGGTAAGATCCCTAAGCTACAAGACTTTGTGGGAAGCATTTACCCGCAATGCCCATTGGCTGACAAACATGGTCCGCAGCAGATTTTGGTTCTCTATTTACAGTCCCGATCTAAGTATTGACATTGAACCTGTTGACCTTGATAACGCCGGAGCCAAGTTTGAAAGCAATCATACAATAGTCGGTGAATACTTTAAAAGTTATGAGTAATGCAGCAACAGCTTCGACTAAAATTACTTTCAAAATAGTCAACAGGAATCATCTATCTTCTTCTTTTCGATCGCTGGTATCACACTTGGAGAGCCGTTCTCAAGATGAAATCTGTGGTTTTCTGCAGTTCTTCCACAGGCCCATACAGCTTTTCAAGAAAAGAGGTTGACAAAGGCCAGATCGCTTCTCTCAGCAGCTGATACGTACTGCAACATTGAAGTATGTGCTCTGTGGTCTGTTCTGCTTATCCACAAGGACAAGCGGGCGATGTCATAAGGTGGAACCGCCTGTACATGTGTTGGTTTAATTCGGTTGATTCGATCTCCAAGTGTCATTTCATTAGCGCTGTGCATAATGCTATGGTTAGCCCCTCCAAATGTCTGGATTGACACCCAGTGGGTTATACCCCTGCGCCACGTTGAGGCCGAGCATATAGTCTTAAACAGGGGAGGAATCATCTATGATTGCTTTGAAATAACCTAAAATTAAAATACATCTGTTTATTATGTTTATAACAATGTATATAAGGTAATACATCTATACACCTGTGCAAAAGTTAAGCACCACCCTATTTTTACGCACATGCGAGGGTATATTCATGTGCTATGAAGAAAGCAATAGCATAAACATTTATGTACCCATCTATCTTAGTGCAAGAGGTAATAATGCAACTAGAGGGATGCTGATTATGATGGTGGGGGAAACACTGTATGTTTTTGTTTGAACTTGAAAACGAGGCCTGAATATGGTTACGTTGACACAACTGACAACTATTGCCCTATAGTTGACACACGTGGCTAGATTGTCATTAATGGTGTCTGAAAACGAAGTTTAACATCTGTGCACGAGTTTGAGACTGTCATTATTAATACCGGGTATATCCACCTTGTGCCTGGATGACGGCCTGGACACGACGTCTCATGCTGGTCACCAACCGACTGATACGCCATTGGGGGTATTCGTTGCCATTCAAGATGGAGTGCGTCTGTTAATTCCTGTAGGTTCTGCACAGGAGGATCCCTCCTTCTCACCATGTTTCCCAGAATGTCCCAGATATGCTCAATAGGGTTCATGTCAGGGCTCCTTGCTGGCCATGGTAGGGTTTCGATGGCATTCTGGCGGAGGTATTCATGCACAGCTCTAGCACGATGTGGTCGGGCGTTGTCATCCATGAATATAGGGTGGGTTCCAGGTGCATGATTTACAAAATGAGGGACCACAACTCTATCCAGTATGGAATCTTGATATCTTTGTCCATTTAGTGTTCCAGGTACAGTCAACAGATCCAGCTTACAATCAAATGAGATGCACCCCCCATATCATAACGGAACCTCCACCAAATGGAACTTCTTCCATGATGTTACGTTGGTCGTACGCCGTGCGTCTGGACCTCCATACACGAGTTCGGCCATCTGTGGCATGAAGCAGGAACCGACTTTCATCGGACCAGTGTACCCGTCTCCAGGATCTCATGTTCCAGTGTCTTCTTTCGTTTGCACCACCTCAGACGCTCCTCTTTGTGGTGTGCAGTGAGGAGAGGACGTCTGACAGGTCTCCTAGCTTTCATGCCAGCAGCATACAGTTTCCTTTTGACGGTAGACATTGACACTCTATTGCGCGTTTCCCATTGCTGGCTGAGCACTCTGCTGTTGGTGAATGGAGATCTCCTAACAAGGTGTACTAGGGCTCGATCATCACGGGCAGTAGTCTTCTTCGGTCTTCCAGATCTAGGCCTGTCCTTCACCTCGTTAGTTTGCCCATGTTTTGCAATCAAACGACTGATTACAGTATGGTTAATGTTCAGCTGTCTGCCAATCTCTCTGCATGGCATACCAGTGGTATGCATGCCTATGATTTGCCATTTCACACGATCACTTAACCTTCGTCTTGCCATAGCGGTTCACAATCAAGAGCTAATTCTCTCTGTACAAATAAACCACGGTCATGAACACAAAATTCCTAAACTTGTCGCCTAAATCTGTATGTAATGTTCTTACACCTCAAACTGTACTTTTACATAACTGAACACGTGTGCTGTTTTCCGCCACGCACGGACATCAAGCGGCGTGAAGTCATGCATGCATGTGCATTTCGTACTTGGAATTATGTCAGCTAACGCGGGGACAAAAAGTATGGCAGCCTAGTTGTACCATCATGTTTCTACGTTCTATTGTTTTTGCTGGTGCTTAACTTTTGCACAGGTGTATACATGTATGTGATGATCGATATGGACAAGCAGTGGATATATCAGTAGCAGAGT